>BQNB010044109.1:0-43239 GCA_026074375.1 Tanacetum coccineum
ACTTTTGCCTTTTGAAAGTTTGGATACAAAGATTCAGTTGAATTTGTATTCTCAGAGGAATTTTCACTTTCCTTACTACTACTACCTATACATGATTTATCAGACAAATATCTTTGTTTGTTTTGGACTTCATTTTGAAGTACAGCAGCATTTGTCCATTTTTCAAGTTTTATCTTGAAATCATCTCTTTCTTTTAAGACTTGATCTAGTTCCTTTTGTTTTTCTTCTAGTTTAAAATCCCTCAACTTTAAGTCATATTCCATCTGTTCATACTTATCACCCCATGCATATTCATTCTTTTCATGTGTTTTAAGTATGACTTATAATGACTCTAAGCTCATTTGATATCCTAGAATTTCAGACCTAGCCTTTTGAAAATTGTCTCTTTTAGTTTGATAGTTTTCAAGTAACTGTTTATAAGATTTACTACATTTGGAACAGTAAGGTACCTCTGAGTTTGTAGCCATCAAGGCTAGAGACACTGGTGTATCATCAGCTTTGTTGCTCCAGTCAAAATCACCAAGTCCATCTTGTCCAAAGTGCACAGGTTCTGCATCAATCTCCATGCTCCAATCATCTTCTTCAAGTTCAGTCAGTGCCATCATAGCAAATGTCACTGGTTCAGCATCAAATTCCTTGGTCCAGTCAATTTCTTCATTGTTGTCTGTTGCCACCAAGGCTTTTGAGTTTGAATCTTCAATAGCCACAATCTTCTTTTCCTTACGACCATTTGCTCTGTTTTCCTGATATTTAGCAAATCTGCACTCCCTAGCAAAATGACCCAACTTTTGACAATTAAAGCATTCAATCTTTGACTTGTCAAAAGTGATCCCATTCTTTGGCTTGAGGTCAATGGGTCTTCCTGTTTTTCTCATAAACTTCCTTATCCTTGCAGTTATCATAGCCACCTGCCATCGAATGTCAATTTCTTCCATAGCATCCTCATCAATTTGCAGCAGGTCTTCATCATCATGAGTTGTAGGCATAGATGCTTGTTGAGCAAAGAAAGAACATATGATTTCATCTGAGTGGGAAGCACAGTTAGGAGCAGTTTGCACCTTGCTTGAGGCAGCCTGAGTATATCCTTTTGGGATATTTTCTGGGTCAGCAGTACTTTGTTTCAAAGTACTGCCTTTGATTTCAGTGGACAGAAAAGCAATATTTTGTGAGCTTGAATTTGAAACACCCTTCAATTCATGCTCATACACCTTCAAGTTGTTGTAGAGATCATCAAACTCCAATTCATCCAATCCAGGTTGTCCCCGAATCATTGTAGCAACTACATGCCACACAGATGGTAGGCTTCTTAGAAACTTCAAATTCGCATCTTCATGGGACACTTTAGCATCATATAATTCAAGCATACTAAGAATGTTCTGAAACCTTTCGTATGCTGAATCTAGCTCTTCTCTAGATCCGATAGTAAACGTCTCGAATTGTTGTTTCAAAAGATTCTTTTGCATCTTCTTTGATGCTTCATTACCTCCAAATCTTGCTTTTATGGCTGACCATAAAGTTTTTGCATCTTCAGCATCATGAAAACTGAGAAGATGTCTATCAGGTATTGCAGAAAGCAATATGTTAAGAGCTTTCTCATTGTTTCTTCTTGCGTTAGCAGCAAGCGAAGTTTTTGGTGCAGACACTGGACCTGACGAGGATACAGGATCAGTTGTGGCTTGGTCTCCATTGGTGATTATATCCCATAGTATATGATCAGTGATGGCAATATACTGTCGCATCTTCATGGACCATAGGTCATATTCACCCTTCTTGATCATTGGGATTCTTAGTGCAGTGACTGATGAGGTGGGAGGGATAGGTTCAGCTTCAGACATCTTTTAGAGTTTGGAAAGATTTCGAATGATTAAAGTTCTTCTAGATCAGAGTCTCTACACAAGCTCTGATACCACTTGTAGGATCGATATACCTTAGTATAATAAGCCTTTAGCCTGTAAAGGATGTTACTTCCTTGAATAAATCCAAGTCAATAACAATGAAACACTGATGTAATACTATCAACTATGCGGAAACTAGTTAACAGTATCAAGAAGAACACACAATGATTTAACAAACGATTTGTATTATCACACCTTGAATCTGCCTAAGTTTGCAGATCCCTAATACAATACTTATCTCTAATACTTCTAACTAATGCTTTTGTTGTTGTTGTTTTCGTGTCTTTCTAATGCCTTCCTAGAGATCCTTTTATAAACGTAAGGATAACTCTAGTAGGTGTACAGTCCTTGTATGACACAAATACTAATTAATACTAATCACTAATTTAACTGTTACATGATAACTACTACTGTAACCGTTTAACTAATAATCTTTTAAAGTTCCTTTAACAACGGCAGTACTTTGACTTCTTCATCTTTAAGCAGGCAGTACTTTGACCTTCTGACTTAGCAGTACTTTGACCTTCTGACTTGTATTTCCCAACATGCGACATTATCTATATTTAGTTATGAATGGCTAAATTGGGTTATGATTGTTTCAAAAGTGTCATAGTACTAGAATTTCTTGGCGAGATTCTTGAAACCGCTATATAGATTGCAGATAGACAATATGTTTGGTGTATACATTCTTTCAAGCATACTATGTTGTACAGGAAGTTTAGTACTTCCTCGAGAAAATTGGTGCATTGAAGTTTACAAATAAATATACAATAATTTTTTTGATGTTGCTTGGTATGTGCTTAAATACACATACCATTTTCTTTCAAAAAACGGACTTAAATGACTAAAAACGTACCAAAAATACATTGTATTTGTATGTTTTGCATTTGTATTGTGCAGGAAACGGTAGGGTTTGGTTAATTTTTAATCTTTTCTCGCGATAATAGTACACCTATATAAAAGTTAACAAATGGTTTTCTTAACTTGTGTTACAAAGATGTTTGCATGCTTCTTTGTACACCCTTTTGACATACGCTTTATAAAAACCTATGTGTAATATAAGTCTATGTCACCCAATCTAAGAACACTTGCAATTGGTATTCTCTCTTTGGTTAGACTTTAGGTTAATTCCAACATTAGTCGACTTAATTGGGTATGCTTGGTTAGACCTTGGACCCGAGAAATAAGATGAGACTGAACATGCTCATGACATTATTACATGTGTTACTAATGCCATGAAAAGTCTCATAAAACTAAGAGTTGCATTTAATGCAAATAACTCACGTCGCTTACCTCTTGCCCCATTTTTTACTAGTTGGTCAGACCTTATGTAATAAGTGAGAGGTCAAGTTTGATCTTAGTATTATTAGTAATTAATTGGGTAGTTAATTTCTTTTAAGAATTTAATTGTTGGAAAATCAACATTCATGTTTAAGGGAGGATTGTTAGGATTTATGTTTTCCTAACTTAGTACCGACAGTACAAATAGTTAGTACTAATAGTTATAGTTAGTACTGACAGTACAAAATGTAAGTACTAATCAGTTAGTTAGTACCGTTGGTAGAAAATAGTTAGTACCGTTTAAGAGATATGTATGAGATATCTTAGGAAAAGATATGTATGCGTTTTGTAAGCCTGTTCTGTTAGGGTTTATCCTTAGTCTATAAAAGGATCCCTCTTGGCATAGTTAGATATACGATCAGAAGATATCTCATAGCAAAATCATATCTAAAAAGTTAGTAATCTGTAATCGTTCAAAGCAGATTAATAGAAGTTATTATTTAGTTCTACATTGTTTTTCTTAGTACTTGTGTTAAGATTCCGCATTAACACATAGTATTCGTAATCAGTGTTTCTATATAGTCAATTGTATTTATACATCTTGGCTATCATCCTTAATAGACTGCAGAGATCTATTCCTAAGGGACTCACAATAAATAATAACAACAACAATAATAATAATAATCATAATAATCATAAATAATAACCATAACTAATAATAATGAATAATAATAAAATAAATAATAATAATAATGATAAATAATATTAATAATAATTATAACAACAAATAAATAAATAAATAAATAATAAATAATAATAATAGTAGTAACAATAATAAAAATAAAATAAAATAATATTAATTATTATTATTATTATTATTATTCTAATATTTTAATATTAATCTTTAGGAGTGAGGGCCCAGATAGTATCTCGGCTCCTCTCTAATTTATTGTAAATCTCTTAAGTTTCTAATAAAGTGATTTAATAAAAAAACAATAATGATAATAATAATAAGAGTTAATTGCATAAATGGTCCTTGTGGTCTGTCGGGTTTAACGAAAAAGGTCCCTAAACTTTTTTTTCCCGGATCCTGTCCCCAACGTTTTCACCCGTATCGGGTTTAGTCCCTTGACCAACATTTTCTTTGTTTGACCGTTAATTGTCGGGTTTAACGAAAATGTTGGTCAAGGGACTAAACCCGATACGGGTGAAAACGTTGGGGACAGGATCCGGGAAAAAAAAAGTTTAGGGACCTTTTTCGTTAAACCCGACAGACCACAGGGACCATTTATGCAATTAACTCTAATAATAATAATAATAATAATTTAAAGTAAAATTCCGAATTACAACGTAATTTAAAACTTTCCATCCAACTTCATATGTAATCTGAATTTCATCCCTTGACGTAATTATAATGTCTGAATTACAATTCCAATGCAAACCAAACAGACAACGTAATGTAATCCAAATTACAATTCCCTCCAATCTGCGAACCAAACAGCTTACGTAATGTAATCTGAATTACAATTACATCTAATTACAACGGATTACAACGAACCAAACACCCCCTAAATGTTTATACCATCACATGTTAACTGAAGTAACTTTTCAAACTAAACAAATACTCCACGTAAATATTAAGATTAGTAAAATAACTATTTGATTTAAAATTATTATTAACGTGTGACGCGATATGATGTCTTTAGAATTTGTATACCATTGATGACACAATTTGTTTGTCACAGTTGAAATATATATGCACGTAGATTAAGGATTGATTGATAACATTCTATTGAAATTAGCAAACTTACCATGTTTATATAGTAATGGGCTTATATTGTGATGCCATCACATAAATGGGATTAAAAATAAAGTCAAATCATTTGTTTATAAACATATTAAAAACCGAATAGCAAGGGATGTCAAACACGATTTATTTTTAGAAAAATTTAATTAGTGAGTTGCTCAAAAATATAAAATATATTGAGTCCTATGTAATACATGTTAAGTCTTAACGAAAATGTTATTTTACCACAAAACTAATTGATTTGATCTTTGCTTTGTATTTAATTGGCAGCAAGTAATTTTTGATCTTTCGCAATAACTTTGAATACTTAATTACTCATGTCCTTCCGTAATTCCATAAATGTTAACGTTTATCTTTTGGTATGTAATAACTAAGTTACCTTGCCTTAAATTTTTCAAAAAGAAGCATGCATGTATGAATTAATACAATGCTTCACATAAGTAACAATCAGATTTTTCTCAAATACTAAGCCCGATGCAACGTACGGGTGGGCACGCTTCGTTGAACTAGTCAATTATCCTTTTGGTATCTTATTGTTCAAAAACTATGTATTGTCCCTCCATTAATGAATAATTTTTTTTTTTTCATGTCTCGTCATCATCCAATAAGAAGGGTTTAATTTTTTTTGAATGAACGAATCGAATACCTATTGATTCTAAAAGATTTGGATCCTTTGGACCTTTCAATTTATAGATGTAGATCTCAGCCCTTGAGTTGGGATATTCCCGCAACAAACAAACAAAAAATGAAGTGAGTTTTTTGGTGAAATTGTGAATTATATTAATAAAACAATGCCTGTCATTAGCTTACATGAAACACATACCTCAATGGACATGCCCAATGAGCTGAAATACAAACTAGAACATAATCTATCTAAATGAAACTGAATTCTAACACAGAACTTCATATTAATCACCATTCTTCTAGGCTAGCAACATACATAGAATATGTAGCTACACCTAGGCAACCATGAAGAAATCTCACATTTCTGTTCCATTGAGGCTCAATACACAGTGCTACATTTCCATTTCTGGCATCACACAAATGTACAGAGTTACCCAAGGAGACATCCCACCTTGACTACATTTCCTATCTCACACCATTCTAGTTACCCGTTGCAGTTTCATCCTCACAATTGGCAATTATAACAGACTTTGGAATAGGCTTCATTAGGTTGGCATTCTACCAAAATCACATGAAACCTTGGACAAAAATGAAGTGAATTGGACAAAAGAAAAAAAGCAACTTAGACAAAAAGAAACGAAGTGGTTTAGACAAATCATTTTTGTCGATAGCCTCATACCAATTCGAATACTCATACCAAACAATCGAATGTTGAGTCCAGATTGTGCTCCTGTCCACTGTAATAAGCCATGTCGTATTTAACAAACAAGAATGCTACATAAATGAAGAATCATTTTACCAAGAGGCCAAGGTAGCTCACCAACCAAAAAGATGTGTGTGAATGATCTCACCAATTTATCTCTTTTAATGCTTAAGAATGTACAATCAAGCAGAGTACATCAAACAAAATTTGTATAAAAAACGACATATTTGGAAAACGATAGTATATTTTTCTCGCCTAAACAGGAATTGCTCTCATCTAACTGAAAGATCTATACTTACCGGCCGTATCTATGTATACAAAGGGTATAACGCAGCTCTATTCCACTCTTCCATCAAATCCCATGAAAGAAAAAACAAATGATACACGCACCCATCCTCTCATTTATTGGGTTAGCACGATGGTGAAGCGCAAAGTAGGATATTCCAGTGTCATGTTAGTAATTCAATTTTGAGTAACAAGTCAAAGGGACATCAACAACTATCACCATTGTGTCACTGTGCTTGTAGGTATGAGCTGTAATGTGTGTGTTCTCAGGCTACAATCCTGCATCTGTTTTAATTAATTTGTGTTAGTTCTTGTGACTAAGAGATAAACTCATAAAAGCATGATCAGTTGCATATCAAAGAACCAAAAACTGCAACTTAATGTATTGGAAATAAGCTGCAAGTCATTTGGTATACAGAAGAATCCCTTGAGTTTCAACAAATTGCCCTCGGTCTATGTATGTGGTTGACTTAAGTCTAGTGACAAATACAAGAACCAACCAAAATCAATGATATAAATTTTATAATAGTCATGGTTCCAGATATATGTCAAGATTGTAACTTTCTATAAAGTAAATGTTACATTTACTATGGGACTTAAATAACATCTCATTTGACACTCAAAGCTCAAATGTTGACTTCCTTTGGGTTGAGTGTTTTGGTGCCTAATTATAAATCTGTTATCATTTCTCTATTTAACATTCCAATAATGAAAGAAATATTTCATGTTTGTACACTTAATTACCTCCAAGAGCGACAATTCTGAGAACTGATCCTTGCACTGATCAAGCAAAGAACATTCGACTTTCATTGCACTTGCAAGTTCATATGCCAATGAATTCACATGATCCATCTGTTACAAATTGAAACTGTTTAACATAATGGTTGGCAAAAAAATAAATTCGAACAAAGAGCAAATGTTTTGTAAATTGGAAAATACTGTTTTAGTTTGTTCCAATTTACCTTGGCTGCTAAAGAGCATATGGAAGTTGCAATCGCTTCCGTCACATCAATTGCTGAGCAAATGGCATCCGCTAAACTCTGAACATCCGCCTGTAAAAACAAGAATGTTAGACCACTTCTTCCTAAACTGTAACATTCTAAGACACATGATAAGATCGATGAGATTTCAGAATTAAAGATTGATAAAATAAGACAGTTAATTCAGACCTTTGCGCCACATAAAACAGGAAGACAGAGAGAGCTAGACCCGAGAGCTCCTGTTGCCCCAGCTAAGGAGATAGAGTGATCCGACTCAGTTACATCCCAGATGTCTAGATATGACATCTGCATTTGTCAAATGAATAATATATGTTACACATGCATATAAATTTTGAACATAATGTAGTTTATTAATACACGGGATCAACAACAACAAAAGTGAATTAAACAAATGCTATCACAGATTTACCTGTTTCTTGAGGACAGTATGCAGCTTCAAGTTCTGCTTCAGTTGTTGCAATTCTAATCGTTTGGATATGACAGAAATCCACAACTTGGAGATAGTCACCCATGCATTATAGAGACTTTTCTGTAACAGATTGTAACATTCAGTTAATATGTACATATTAAGTAGTACAAAAAATGAAGTCGCAGTCATAGTTATATCTAAGCAGAAATTGCATAAAATGTAATGTACACAAGTCTTATTTCTACTTGAGGTAAGAACCTTTATCCACACCCAAAAGAAGGTATCGTACTTATCAATGATCAAAGTTATTAAAACTTTAGATTACATTAAATCAAAGCTTTTAAGATTATGTTTAGTTCTTAAATTCTTCTGAATATGGCCATTTTGTTAATTTAGATTGGATGTTACCTGAGCAGTTGCTCGCTGAACCTTCATTGCAGCGTCCACTCTAGCATTCGCAAACCGCCACTGCAAATGTTTGTTATGCATCAGTCTCAACACATGTGCATCAACAATCTTCTTCTCTCCCACCTTCCCTCTCTTTGAATCAACTGAAAAACTGAGAATCGAAGGTGAGTTCGCCGAATTCTTGTTAGACCCCACTGCATTGATCATCACAGACGGCGATAAAGGGATTGCTCTCTTGATAGATGGGGACACTTTTGGACCATTATCTATGACCGTACATCCAGAAAATGCCTTATTATTTTTCAATAATTGTGGCAAAACAGGATCAGGATCAGGCTGCACTCGTTTAACTAGATTAATAGTTTCTTGCCAAAACCTAGCAGGGACAACTATAGCACGGGGACCTGGACTTTGAACATTACCTGAGGAAACACACTTTGTATCAGAAGTGGCATGATCAGTGATCATGGATTTTCGTAATGCCTTAACAGCACTGGCTATCCTAGATCCACTTGATTTTATCTTTTCATTTGTGAAATCTACACTCGTTGTCATAAAATCCCCTCGCCGTGATCTTCCAGGCGATTTTCGCATAGGCTGCGAATTAGTCCTAGTAAGCGTTGAAGGACCATTCTTCCGTTCTGGGGTACCATTTCCATTAGTAGCTGTCTTTGAGACTTTGCTAACAGGTAGCGCAAATGATTCCCCTTGAAATGAAACAGATAAACTCCTTGTAGACATCTTCATCAGCATGTTAGACTTATCATGCACCTTAGGGGTAGAAATGGAATTTGAAGAGGACGTGGTTGAAGAAGAAGACCACGAAGATGGCGACGTTGTATCTGTAATAACATTTGACGACAAGTACCTAGAAGTAACATTTTTAGACGTCGGCCTGCGTGGGAGATGATCACTGTTGTCAGTCCTAGAAGGGGACAATGGCGCACGCTTAGGCTTTGCCAGAGACTGTGATAACACCTTAGAATTAGGTGTTGTGGTGTTAGATGACACAGCAGCAACCATTATCTCACCTTTTCCACAAAATTTTGAAAAAGGATGTTGTTTGAGGTACAAGTGTGTGTGATCAAGGTATATATTATAACTGTGGGTGTGGAATCTTGATATTTCCACTTTCCAAATTTGGCTTCACCAACAATACAATGAGTTTATATCTTTAAACATTACTATACAAGTATACATGGCTGCATACATGACTTCAACTATGTCCTAATCCATAAGATTGGTAGCCGCCAATATAAACCACATTACAAAGTACCAAGTACCAACCACTCTTCTAGAAGTCAAAAGCGGCTCATAAATATATATTGGGACGGAGCCTGGGTAAGTCTCGGAAGTTCACAGGATACTCATCAATTTTTTGTTGTAATGATAATCCTTGTAATAGAAATTAACCTTGATTTTTCTTAAATGCACCCGATTCATAAATTCTGTGTTTTTACACATGTTTAATTTTTCTCTTATATGCACATGGTCAACTTTTGCCGTGATTCCATCTGTGGATATATTAAATCCTTTATGTTTTTGTAGCTCAATAGATACACAATCTACCGTTAATTAAGTTAATCTTAAGCTACAAATATCCCATAAAATATTATCCTTTCTGCTTGTAGGCCATAACGATATTTCACAACAGATTGTCAATGTTAACTATCCTTATGACCTTATAGATAGAACTCAACCATCACAAGTTTGGGTGAATTTCAAATAACATGATTAATTATCACAAAGAAGCTTCACAATAAATGGATATTGACTTGTGCTCCCTTTACTTCAGAGTAGTAGACTGGCCATACAAATTGTGAAGTAGTTTATAGACAAAGAGGGTCTAGTAGATTAATGAAAAATTGAAAATATATGAATCATGAATATAACAGTTGTTAACTTAGAATTTACTTGATATTATAATTAGTACTAAAGTAAGTGGTGTTTGTTAACAAACTCGAGTATCATAACCCACTTTTGACAATGATTATTAATGAGGTGATCCTTGCTTAATCTCATGGTCAACATTTTTTAATTATTATATATTCATGCACAATTATAATATTTTATTTATAATAAGCACATGTGCATCCTCTCTTGTATAATATATTAATGTAAGTTGGATGCATGTGCGGCTTGGTTAGTAATATATCGTACATCAACGTATTTCTCATAAGTTACTTTTAATAGCACAAGTTGTCATGGCTCAAGTGGTTTCGTTGTTTCTAACGTCATTTAGGCATTTTATTTTTCACATTCACATCAAAAAACACTCCTTATTCATCACTCAAGCAATTTCTCTATTTTTGAGACCTACTATTTTTTATTTTTTTATTTTTTTTAAATCAATTAATTTTTCACTCATTCAACTAAAAATACAAAATTTAAAAATTAAAAGAAAAATGCAAAATACATTGCATTTATCATTCACTCAAGCTATATCCGGCCTTTCTCATTCGGCACCTCGTACACCGACATAACGGTTTTCTGTTTGAGTCTAAACTCATTTTGTAAAGTATCCCAAAAGCCGGCGGGGTACTTCCCGCTGTGTTCGGCGTGGTTTACGGTTTAGTGTTTCGCGGGACGTAATTTTTCGGGGAGACGTGGTCTCTCATAATCTCCAAATACTTTGTCATGTCCGGTGAGATCAACCGGATCAACGGGGCGGTTGTTGCCCACACCCCGTCATGAGCAATCGTTATTCCTCCTTTTGACTCATCACTATATGCTTGCCTAACACGGTTTATATGATCAACCTCAGTTTTCATGCTTTGACTCAAACGTTTTAAACGTTTGTAGATAGTGTCGAACTTTTGGCAATTAGCGCTCAACGTTGCCCACTTCCCCGTCAACATATCCTTGGTACGTTTGTGTAGAGAAGTTTTGTTAAACTTGACTACAAACCGAAACTAAATTGAATCGTCCGTTTGGTCATTTTTGAGATTGTTATCCTCGGAAACGGAAACCCAACACTCGGCTAATAACTTTTCCTCCTCCGACGTCCAACAACTATGAGGTCGTGTCGGTTCATCGGTTGAGTTGGGTATGTCGATTGTGGTATGTTTTGTAGGTCTTTTTCCTTTTTATTCTTGTCTTTTCTTCGCCTTCTTTTGTAGTGGTTCTTGTTGTGTTTGTTGTGATGCTTGGAATAGTGGTAGATTTAGTTGAAGATGTTGAAATTGTTAGTTAATTAGTCGTTGTTGAAATAGTAGTTGTTGTTGAAATAGTTTTTCGCCGGTATAGTGTATTGTTAGCCTTAGAAATATCAAAGCCAAACAAATAATGTGACGACCATTATAACTATAATCATTTAAGATGTCATAAAACACTGTTCCTCATAAGCACTGTTCATGGCCCGGCCCACACAACGTAACCCAACCCAAACGCAACAATCTCACGCCTTCCTTTTTTTTGATATATCCTCCGTCTTCTTCAACATTATCTAGAAACCACTGGACAAAAAAACTACCACTCCGTTCTATCATCTTCAGTTCCAAGATCGACAAGAGGAAAAACAACATCAGGTAGATTTTAGGGGGTTTTTTTCTAATATTTTAAATGGTTATCTTCACTTTGTTTTTTTTCCCACTGTTTGAAGCTCGAGAAATTGAAATTGGAGCTGAGAAGGGCGCCGATAAGGGTTTCAGCCTTTCCGAGACGTGGTCAGTTTGTTATCTTTCCGTCAGGTAATCAAAGTTTGGTGTTTTTTGTTTTTTTGTTTTTTATTGGGGATTTTGACTATGTTTACGTGAATCTTGAATGTGTTCTTTTATGTTAGGATGATAGCAACCTTTAGGATGATTTTTTTATGTTAGGATGATAAGAGTATGCTTTAGGCGAAATCATATGTTTGAAAACTAGGCTCATTGTTTGTTGTGCCTGATATTGCTTTAGAAGTTTGTTGTTTTTTTGGTTATTTTTCAGTTACGGACTTGCACTTTGTTGCTTTTGTTCGGGAATTTTTTATTGTCTGCATTTATGTTAATGCGACAGTAGTCTTTACGGATAGGAGTGGGATTTAGGCTAAACGTTTTTGAAATGCTTCCTTTATTAGCTACAAACCCATGTGTAAAAGAATAACATATGTAAACTTATACTCTGTAAAAGATAAGTAAGGAAAAGAATGATCATGTTATAGTCGTCGGAAGATGCCAAGGCAAACATATATAGATAAAGGCTCACACTTGAGAGAGATGTGTTGAATTTGGTCAAATGAATTTGGTGCTAAAGTGGTTACTCAGATATGAGATATGAGAGTCACAGGTTGACTAATAGAGTGGAAGAGTGCATCAAATTTTCGAATGTTCAATAGCAACAAATTATTAACTGATGATGGCATTTGTTTTTGTCACGTTCATAGAGGTTGCTGAGGAGTGGGAAACGGCAGCGGAGACCAACGTCAAGACCAATAAACCAAGCTCAAAATGATAAGTCACAATGATGTCGACACTTCAACATATAAGTACTTATTCAGAAACCTATTGTAACCTTACTTTAGATATCTCTTAACCAACTTCCTTAATTTGACTGCAGCTACTAAGTCACATATTCAACATCCAGAATCCCATCCCAAAACCAACAACACTTCATGATGTAAGTACTTATACGCTAAACATATAGCCTAAATTTATTTACGTCTTACAAAATTTCTTTCCATTGCAGCTACGCTTAAGATGTTTTGTACCTGGAAGTCAGCCCAAACATGCCGACGTCATCTTATATTAACAACAACGTCTATACCCATTCACTTCCGTACGACAAAAGAAACACCGCAGAATCTACTGCCATAGTTAACACTGCTGCAGACACCGCACGCCAAACACAACGCATAACATGTAAGTACTTTCTACAATGTTAAATCATACAACTATATCCTCATGTATATGAAAAAACGTTCATTCATTTGGCTGAATATATTTTTGCAGCCACCAACACTTCAACTATCTCTAATAAAGACCTAAACTTTAAAACTCAAAAGCTAGAATATTATTATAGCTATGTGGTCTTTGCGAGTAAACTGTGTATAACTGCTGAAAACGTTAAACAATGTTCATGGATTTGTTCGACCAGATCCGCCCAAGAGTACCCATTGTGACCCGTTACTTGCGAGCTTGATATGCCCTTATATGAGGAACATTAATTAGTTCTGTAGCACTTATTGATGGCATTTTATTACAGTAGTGTTTTTTAAACAGACTTGGACAAAAAGGTTTAAACCAAACTTGAAGCACATGAACATGTATATATTCTACCCATTACCCAAAGTGCCACATGATCAATAAGCTAATATGATCTTTCTATTGAGAAATAAAAATGAGAGATGGAACGACGTTTATATCTTTAGTACTTCGCTATATTCATCACGAAAAAAAAAGATAATTAATAGCCAGGAGCTGAGCGTTGTGCACATGACTATTTCTGACATCTAGCGCCCTTTTATTTTTAACAAAAGTTTGTAGTAGTAATGAGATCGTTTTCAACACACAACCATGAAGCGAATCAACTGAACAGAGGTGACACTGGCTTCAACCAAGAGGTAAGTGGTTGATTTATATTGGTCAGTTATCTGCGTTTCTTCTGAAGATTTATGTCGTTGTTTTCTCATTTTTGTAGTTCTTCCTGAGTTTGATTAAGTATATGCCTTTATTGGTAGCATCTTTGACACAAATGCCAGAAGCCACTTACAGAAGCTAAAGAACATGGACCCGATTCATGTTGAAACGGTATGTTATCTAAACTCATAGCCTCTGCTGCTAATATGATAGCATCTCTTCTCGATATTCTATGCAGTGTTGCTGATTTAGTCCTTTTTCCATTCCCCTTTTTCGGGTATTGATGCTAATGAGAAACCTCTCCATTAACTTGACTAGCCCCACTTTTGAGGACCATGTAAGATTGCTTAACTTAACTAAATAAGTTGTATATTTGACTGATTAACTGCTAATTTTATAAGGGCTGTTTGGCTTTGCTTATTGGAACTTATATTATTCTTTATAGGGACCAACATCACGTTTGGAAACTCTATATACAAATTAACGGTGGATGTGTAGCATTTTGAAAGTGTTGTAAGAGGAGGCTTGCAAGCAGAAGGCGTGCTTAACGGCCAGATAAATGGTAGGTAATTCGAACTATAGGTAAGGGTTATATTTAGATTAAATTAAGAAATTCCATCGAAGGACAATAGGTCCGATTAGGGATGTTAAAAATGACAATAATGTTCAATTGCACCCAACTTTGTTCATATATCTTTTAATCTGTTCAACCCATTTGGCTCATTATGTACTAAAAGTTCTAATTTTCCCAAAATGTAATTGTCTTAGATTTTATCACTCGGTTGTCTTAACCGAATATTATGTGAAGTTAGTGTGTAGATTGTAGTATTACAACGCTAAAGAATAAAATAGCTGTTGCTATGTTTTAATTAACCCGTGTTTTAATTAACCTGTGTCAGACTCAAAACTTATACCTAGAATAGTGTGCTACAAATTGAACTATTATTATTTTTGTTACTGTTTTAATTATGCTATATAAGTTGTTGATATAGGAATCAGTAGAGTTTGAAGCTATAAGAATGATGTAGCAGATGATGTCGGCATCAAATGAACAAAAAGGGCAAGAATAAACTTTGTCAAATATGTGTTTTGTGACATGAGAAAAAAATATATTTAAAATTATGTAGTCTTTTGGCAGCAGCATGTATTTGGCAGGAAGCAATAAACCAACCTTCTAATATTTTGTAAAGGAATAATAATTCTAATCTTCGTAATTATGTATGTTCGCGCGCTTCAAAGACAATTCTTTCGCTTCAAATGCATGCCCTTTTCTATGTACATTCACCCGATGCAGTAATATCGTAAAATCGTAAAGAACCCACCTAAGAAAAATTAATTGCTTCATATAAACGACCCATAGCCTCCATATTATTACCTGAAAGTATCAATCTTTTCAATCTTGAAACACCACCATTAACAACAGGAAAAAAAACCCCTTATGGTTAAAAGACCAAACAAAAAGAAAAGTAAGAAAAAAAAATATTATTAACCATACTAATAAGAAAAACCCGCCCCGCAGCAACGCGCGTGTACTTTAGCTTGTTACCAAAATATTATCATTTCCTATTCACATACGACGTGGTTTTACGACGCCGGCCCACTTTAAAAAATCAGCCCAAAAGCCGGCCCAAACTAAAAAAAATTACTTTTGTCGGCCCAAAATAAAAAGATATATTACAAAACGTACCCTCAACTATTAAGTATTTACGACTTTTTTATATAATAAACTTTATTTATCAAATATATAAACATTATATACGATTCATTGAATGGCTGATTTCACACCGTAAATAATATATATATATATAAAATATAAAATATATAAAGAGTGTAAAAACCAAACAATCAATGATCCCGAGAAGTAGTATAGAGAACTTTCCCGGGTCGTTTTATCCCCAACGAGGCTGAATGTAAATCGATTACGATCGAAGATTTGAGTTTGAAGAAGGAATTGGATTGGGAAGTTGAAAAGTCATATTAGAATAAGGACTAAATCGTTTTAAGAAAAACCTAGTAATTCCGAAATTAAAACTAGAAACGAGAGCCCGTATCCCGAACCAAAAGGGGGAAAAAACCTAAAACTTTAAAAATAATCCTACATGGGAAAATTTTTCACTTCTTTACTACTCTAGGGATCAATAACGAAGAATGAAAAAGTAGACGAATACGAGTTCGTTGACCCTTAAAACGAGTCAAACAAAATCCCGTACCGGATCGTGCTTTAAAAAGTACATGTTGTAAAATGTCCCTAGAAAAATTATATATTTTATCTACCAAACTAGATTGTTAAAAGAAAATTTTCTAAAAGCAAAATAATTTTTTTGATAATTTTTTTGTTTTTTTTTATGAATGAAAACAATCTTTTACTAAAAATTAAATTATAAAAAATATTAAACCTTATCTAAAAATTCTGAAAATTTTTCTAAAAATACTAGACACTGAAATAGTCCTACGAAAAATAAGAGACACAAATAAGCTCGACAAATAAGCCCGAAAATAAGCTTATTCAGCTTATAGGCTTATAAGCTCAAAATGTACATAAGTACATTTGCCCTTGAGTCTTTAACGAAAAAGACCCAAGGGCGCAGCGGTATAAGTGTGTACAAAAGGGAGGGGATGTATCGAGGGGTCCCGGGTTCGAGTCTTGCTCACCCGGGTCCCTTGTCTTCCCTTCTCTTTTTTTTTTTGCAAAACTCTAGGGTAGAAATTGTAAAGAACTAAACTTAAGGGTAGGCGGGCAAACTATAGAAAATTTACACTACAAGGTAAACGGGTAACCCTACACTATGAAGAAAGTACAAAATAGACCCTACGCTTAAGGCTTATTTTTGGCTTATTAAAATTTGAGAATCAGCAAAAACTTAAAACTACAAATCTATAGATGAGCTTATTCCTAACAACTTTAATAAAGACACTTTGAGAATTTAACAACAGAATAAGCTAGAAAATAAGCACTCTTGTTTCTGTTACAGAAACTAGGCTTTTAAGGGCTTATTCACATTTTAGCTTGTTTCTAGCTTATTTCTTAATGAAAATGAAAAACAAAAGATGCTAATTGTAGATCAAGATGTGTACTCAAGATATCTAAACAAAAATTATCTAAGTGTTAACAAAATTAACAAGAAAAATGACCTTAAAAGTTGTAAGGTTAAGGCTTAAACTGAAATAAGCTTTTACTAATAAGCTAAAGAGCTTATTAGTGAACTTAAAAATCTAAGACTTTGGAAATAGGCTATGCTAGTGTTATATGACTTACCTAGATATAAGGTTTTTCAAAGTTAAAACTAGAAAAGAAAATCCAAAATGCAATAAGCTGAAATCCTATTGTGCTGATAAGCTACTTTTGACAGGAAAAATGAGCTATACTAAAAACTGATAAAGGAAACTTAAGGGCTTATCTATGTTAAGCTACTAGAGACCTACACAAATGCTTAATTCCTAAACCTAACTCCTACTTATTAATACTAAAAAGGACTTAGAAAAAGTGCCTAGCAACAACAGTATTAACTGTTGTTGCTGATGCACTTGACCAAATACTCAAATGCAAGCTAAAGTTTGAGAGCTAGAGTCTCTAAAACACTTCACCAAATGCACCTAAGTAAACACAAAACAACTTTGAACTCTAAGTTGCACTTAAAATCCTAAAATCTAAAACTACTCACAGCTGAAAATTGCCCTGGTGTAAATGCAAGGTTTTTACCCTCTAAACTTTTAAATTTTACTAACTAACTTCTAAAAGCTTTTTAAAACATTAAAATATGACCTAACTAAGCTGTATGAAATACTTTGACAGACTAATGTTGACTTTAAAAGTCAAAAGAGCCTAAATCCAAACACTCCTTTATTTTGTTTGTCAAAACTAAATTACACTAAAAATCTATTTCAAAGCTAGAGCTACTAAAACTTTTTATCCACTTCTACTTAAACTAACCTAATAAAGCTATTTAAGCTTTTAAACCTATAGCTTATTAGTAGATTTAAGCTAGTTTCTCTCCTAGGCTGATTACACTAGTATGACAGAATCTAACAACTAAATTTAACCCTAATATTTCTCACTAATACAGCTTAAAAACATTTTAACTTTAAACCATCTAAGCAACATAAACATGATTAAGCATAAGGTGAACAAAGAATTAAGCTACTTGAGTTAAGCCGTATTAATGTTAAGATGAAATTTAAAGAAAAATAAACCTGAGTTTTTTGTAGACACAGACCTAAGCCACTCTAGTAGAGTGAGTGGCTTAAAAAGCTTGAACCTAAGTGGCTCCCTAGCCTCTAAACCTCAATAAGCTTGATTTAAGCTTATTGTGTTCCAAAACTGAATCAAATGCACTCACATGATCATGATTTGATTTGAACTAAACAAAACTAGTAATGAATGACTTTTTAACAAATTTTTAACTGAATTTGAGCTTATGAACATGAATAAGCTCAAAAGAGCTTATTAAGAGCTTATTTGATGAAAACAGTTTAAAATGGAAATCAAAGTATGAAGAAACTTAAAAACTGAATTATTATTAATCAAATGCTGAAGTACAAGCTTTAGTAACAAAAGTACAAGAGCTTAAAGCTGAAATTTAAAAACTTAAAGGAAAATGCTTAGAAATACGAAAATAAGAACAAACTGAAAAATAAAAACTACTAACTACCCCCAAAACTTCTGTCTTCTCTTTCTTTTTATAGGCTGCTAATGTGCTTGTTGTGCTTGTTTGGTGAGAGCAAGACCAAAAAATCATCTAAACCGTCCACTAGGCCTTCGGGATTTGTGGGATTGCCAACTTGGCATGGGTTTAAGTGGAGGAGGGGGAAGGTGTTTGTTCATGGGGTTTTTGAGGTGCAGGGTAAAAAGGGTGAAGTTAAACCCGTGAGTGGGTTTTTGTGTTTTAAAAATGGCGGGAAAAAAGGTTGTACGGGGGTTGGGGATGACAGGGTAATAGTTTGGGATTTTGGCAAATTTGGTCCCTCATGGTTAATGGTGTTATTGCATACATGGTCCTTGTGTTTATAACCTTTTGGGGACTTGGCAAAACAAGTCCCCAAGGGGTTATAAATAGTTTGCAAAACTCGTCCTTATGTGTACAAGTATGGGGTGTTGGCAGGACTGCCCCCCCATTTGTTTCTTTGAGAGAATTGCAAAATCGGCCCTTGTCTTCTTTTTTCTATTTTCTCTTATAAATATAAGTTTAAGGGTTTGGCAATTTCAACCCTTAAACTTTATATTTCTTGATTTGTTGATTTTTTGGCTTCGGGGTTGACTTGGGTTGACTTTGACCTTGACCAGTTGACTTTTCTGTTGACTTTTTGACTTGATTGACTTTCCGGCTTCGATTTGGCTTTGTCTTTCACAGTCTTTTCCATTCCGAGTCCGGTTTTGTCGTTTTGGCTTTGTTTTTCGTCCTTTTCTTAGATATCCGTTCCTGCACAACACAATTAGCAAAACAAGCATATTTTTTGCATTTTAAGTCCGTTTTTGGTTATTTTAACTTGTTTTTAAAGGTAAAAGGTGTGTGTAATTAAACACATACCATGTGCCGCGGCTAGAACTCAAAGAGGGCAACCTGACACTTTTGTTTTCCGATCTTGCTTCGTATAATCATTGTGAGCCTTCCTTTTTCATTGTTTCGATTGTTTCGTTTATCGATTTAATTTTTATATATGTGATGAAATCTATTGAAACTTGCGGCGTCTAGAATAATATGTATTTGATTATCAAGCGGAATTTATATGCATTTATAAGTTGTATTGGATATATTTTAGATGAGTTTTTGGGTCGAAAATGAGTTTCGACGTGTTTTGTAACTAGTAAAATTCGAGCAGAAAACTGAATGGGCGATTCGGGTTTCGAGATTTCCGAAAATCTGATTTTGGTTTACAAAATATTGTAGAGTATATTTTTGCGGTCGTTTTGATATAAAATGGGACTTCTAACTCCCAATAACGAAGAAACTAGAGGGAAAACGAGATATACACTTTAATAAGAAAAATAAGTCACTATTAGAGATTTATTAAATCTGACAGATTTGGTAATTCGACGTTTTGAGCACTTTCGAGTCTGTTTTAGCCTTCCGGCGAAACACGAAAGTTGTTCAAAATAACGTTTTACATAAAGTCTCTTTTTGGTCAAAATCGTGAAAACGTAATATGACTGGTCAAAATCGAAAGTCAAACTTCTGCATTCTTTTATAAAAATATAGTATTTTTCCAGCAGATTCTCGTAAGGGTATTTTGGTCATTTTACGTCGAGATTCAAGTCTCGACTAAAACTGTAAAGTTGTTCGGAACGACGTTCCGCATAAAATCTCTTTTACGTCCTAGTTGTGAAAACGTGATCTAGTGGGTCGTTTTGGTTGGGTTAGACTTAGAAAATAAATATACTATTTAAAAAGTAAAACGTAAAAGTCAACGAGTACTTTAATAAACGTTAACGTGTTATAAAAATAATATCGATTAATAAAAATGATATCAATTGATATGCTATTGTAAATAATTATTTTTAAGACCGTTGGTCGATTATAAAAACGTAAGGTATAAAAATAGTAACTTTTGGAAATTAACGACGTACAACTTCTAAAAATAGAAAGTTTTCGATAAAGTGATTTAACTTATGATTGAAGGTAAATGAGTATCTAAAATATACTAAGTGTTAAGATCTAGGACGCGCAAGTAGATTTCTCATCACATGTATGTACGCATATATTATATATATAATTATATGTATAGTTTCGTCGTAACGATGTGCGCATCATTGATCGTAGTTTGTACGTATTATAATCGAGCAACATAATTATAGGTCGTGATCGTATTCGTCGCCGCATTGTTCGAGACTTGGATTGATTATTTGATTCTTCGACTTGAATCAAGGTGAGTTCATAGCCCCACCTTTTCATTTTTAATGGTTTTCTTAAACTATTTTTGGGGTGAGAATACATGCTTGTTTTACCGAATAACTTATCGGTTACTACTACATAAGCGTTACATGAATGTTTTTACTAAAGCTTTTGCTTATCTACCACATGATTTCTAATACATGTTTGATACATGCTTGTTTTACCGAATAACTTATCGGTTACTACTACATAAGCGTTACATGAATGTTTTTACTAAAGCTTTTGCTTATCTACCACATGATTTCTAATACATGTTTGATACATGCTTGTTTTACCGAATAACTTATCGGTTACTACTACATAAGCGTTACATGAATGTTTTTACTAAAGCTTTTGCTTATCTACCACATGATTTCTAATACATGTTTGATACATGCTTGTTTTATAAACTGGACACAAGAAACTTTATGGTATGCTGGACCCAAATATGAGATCAATTGCATGAGTAGTTATTGCCAAAAGACCCCAACCACATGATTTCTAATACATGTTGATACAGATGGCTTGTTTTACCGAATAACTTAATCGGTTACTATTACATAAGCGTTACATGAATGTTTTACTAAAGCTTTTTGCTTATCTCAACCACATGATTCTAATACAGTTTGATACATGCTTGTTTTAAACCAATATCTTATCGGTTACAATTACATTAAGCGTTACATGAATGTTTTTACTAAAGCTTATGCTTATCTACCACATGATTCTAATACAATGTTTGAAACATGCTTGTTTAACCCGAATAACTTATCGTTACTAATAACATAAGCTTTACATGAATGATTTTACGAAAGCTTTTGCTTAACTCTACCACAAATAATATCTAATCCATGTTTGATACAAATGCTTGTTTTATACACTGGACACACAGAAACTTATGTTATGTTGGACCCAAATATGAGGTCCAATTGCATGAGTAGTACTGCCAAAGACCCCATCATCATGAACTTTTTAATTGCCTATAATGGGTGAGCGCTTAGTACATAATAAAAAGAATCTATTGGTTTGACAGCCCTGTCCGGGGGTCTTAATCGAATCCTTTCGAGCAACTCAGCAACGGACAATCTGTATTTAAAGTTAGGTATAAGGCAATAATACCGTATTATGGGGCAACATAAATTACATACAAGATATGTGTTAACTCAAGGCTACTGTGTCATGAGCTCAATGCATCAAGTTTATACATTGCATTCGATGCAATGTATACTGTTTGAATTATACTTTGAAATACTGGTCGCTGCTGCTGATCTTACACCTTGTGGTCCCACATTGAGCAAATACATACATATTAAAACATACTTGAATTTCGATAACAATTTCTTCTAAATGCTGTATAACGCACTTTATCCTTACAGAAATATTTCTGAACTAATGTCAATACTGCTTTTTACATAAACCTATTAATACACCAACATTATTGTTGACGTTTTTTTATGCATGTATTTTCTCAGGTTTATTATATTACTTACTGAGCCATTGGAGCATTGGTCGGTGATATCAAAACTCAAGGACTTGGTATTTTCTCTCACAGTCGATAACTATTTTCCTTAAATTATACAAAACTAGTCACGATTGAAATCTTGTATCTTGGTGAAAATAAAATATTTGGGACCTGAATTTACTCTGATTTATTTAACTCGAAATGTGACATTTTATTAAACGTCTCGTTTGAGGTCGTTTTCTATAACTTGTACTTTATACTATGAAGTGGCACCCCAAAGTGGTATTCCGCTGCGTTGTGATTTTATGGGGGTGTCACATGCCGCGTCTTAAGCCTTGAGGATAAGGCTTCAATTAACCAGGAACTAAAACACCCCTTGTCTATTCAGGTCAATTACGATTCCAAATTTATTCATTTTCCTTTTTATTTATTGGGTTTGTGTGTTTACTTCCATTTAAACCACACTAGTTAAATCGCGTTGGCATTAAACATTATCGTTAAGCTAGAATTGTAACTTAAACCCATTAAGACTTTACTTGAAACCTATGTATTCGTCATCTAATTTATATTTCACATCAAGAAAGCTACTTGATCTCATTCCTTTTTATTCAATCAAAATATAAATCTATTAATAACAAACTACATCAAAGTTTAACCCTTATACATTAGGAACCTAAATAAACTAGAATGAAATCTATATACTCCTACCATCTAGCAAGGGTGTCAACAGCTTTCCCTCCTATTAAAAACATATGGTCAGATAGGATGTTACCAATAATCACAAGAAATTTAAAAACCCCTTTTAACACCTAATAAAACCCTTGGATAAAGCCCAGCACCACTTTTCTCGTTAATCTACACACATACTCGTTGATTTACTAGTTGCTATCACTATTGGTTGTTGCATCCAAGTCTGAAACAGTTTTCATCTTTTAAATACTATGCATTGACAATGTTTTAACATAAGAAATCCTTTCCAAATGGGGTTAACACAAAAACATGAGCACTGTAAGTGAAACACAGCTTACAAGGATATTCCAGTATAAAACCATGCACACATAAAGATCAATCATATGAAATACCACAGCTACAACAACATCCTCAATATCATACTTCATTCATCCTACTTAGTTTCTTTATTTTTCTAGGTTCGACTTACACACAACACTCAAACAAGCCTATACCTTTTTCCTTGCATCTTCATTATACACCAAAAACCCTAAATACCCTAACCCACTTTCGTCATAAACCCTAAACCAAAGAAACCCTAACCGAGTTATTTAGGTTAATTTCCTTGTGGTTGAAGCGCATAAGGCCAGCAAGCATAGTGTAAGCGGATGAAATCATAATAGAGTAAAAGTCGAGTTTATTATTGATTTAGGTTTTTGGTTTGTATAACGTAAAGGGTGAAAGTTTGAGTATTCATCATCACTCGGTCAGTCGAGGTTTCACCATCCATTTTCTGCATTTTTGTAAGCAAACACTCCTTGTTAATTATCTATTTTATGCAATGTTTGTGTCCATAGTTGTGTGCTTAAATCTTTTAAAAAAAGCAAATAACTCCAAGTCTCTTTGTTTTACCATTCTAATCTAAGGCAATACTAAGTATACAACCCTAAGAAACTTGTAAGTGATTTATGAACCATGGACCATATAATGGCGAGGAATAGGCATAGAATGTCAGCTATTGTGGCTTGGACTCGTGGTTAGGTAACAAGAAAAAGCATAGGATATGTTATTACGAGACGCAACCCACACAGTAAATTGAGTGCTTCATTCGACCTCTATAAGTAGGGTAGATAATCAAATATTGCTTAAGTCTTAAGGATGACATGGAATACATTGATTTTGACCCTTAGAATTACTAGTTTCGTGCAAGTATAGACGAAGTTAAAGAGTCCTAAATTGCACGATAAAAGGCCTGTCATGTTTAACCTGTGTCCTAGGCAGAAGCCTGATGAGGCAAATTTTTGCTCATGTTTTTACGACACCATTCACCTATTTTAATAGCAAAGCTAAGGCTGTTATCTAAAGCCTAATGTACCACTTTAGATAGGAAAAAAAAATAACCGCTTTTCGACTAGAATGAGTCACAAATAGCATGTGGAATAATGGCTAGTTTAGGGCAAAAGGTCGTGTTACCGATACATACCATATGAAAATTTTAATTTTCAGCTTTGAACATTGTCAAAGTTTTTGTTTTAAAGCTGTCCCACATTGGGTTGTGACAAATAATAAAAGTAGATTTACAAGTTTCATTCCACTTACCCCTTAGTTGAGGACTTATTCGTGTCTCGTATATAGATTATGCTTTGAAATTTCTACAAACCTCAATTTTGGGAAGACAAACTGAACCACACATTATAGCCTTGATAATCTTGCTATCACTCCCACTTGTACAGTCAGCACATCGTTTTAATCGTTTAATCCTATCGAAAAGATAAAACTGAATTAAATGGGAGTTGTAGAGGACATGACCAAGATTGTATATGTATTTTTAGATTTCATGATTACCCATCAATGAATCTTTAATTAAATTGTAAAATCCCGAGTTTATCACCCATAAAAACTAAGTTAATTTTTACTCCTTTAATTAGTTACATGCCACCGCTTCATTTAATTAGTTGACACACTTAGAGACGCGAAAACCGAGATTCTACCCGAGCTAGACTTTACAGTACTCTTGGCATAAGTTTTGCAAAATGTTCGCTATCATAAATTATGTGTTTATATTTAGAACATATTGACACAATAAAGTTGACCAATTAATGTGAAAATCTCATTTATTTCAAACGTCATTATTTAAAAAGAACTCAAGCACATAATAGGAACGAGATTGCACATACTTGACTTTTATTTTATTTTTTTGGCCGTTTGGTAAATATGTATTATTTTTACCTAGGTTGTGGATAAATTCTCTTGCATTGTTTTTCGTGCCGCTACCTTGCTATTCGTTATCATTGCTTGATGTGAGTTTATAGTCCCCATCTTTTATACTTTTTCATCAATAAACAAAACACGGGGAAGAGATCATTTGTGTTTTTACCAAAACTGGATGCTAGTACATTTTAAATTCAAATATTATAAGTTTGCCTAAGTAGCTATAACCTACTATGCTCATCATCATGAACTATTAATTGCGTAGATGTAATTGTTAATTGCATTATGCAAGCGTGAATGTTATGAATAGATCTATTTGGGATTAACATACCTGTTCGGGCAAGTAGCACTTGCTAGTTTACCGGTTGACCAGAAACGAGGAATGTATACCATTTGGAATCATAGATGTTACGGGTTGAACATCTTCATTGGGCAAAGTCATTTATATGTATTTGATATACAAACAATGTTTATCCTTCGGTTTCAGAGCTTAGTGCATTCGAAATACATTTTTTGTGATATTGTATTTTGTTACTCTATTATAGTAAAATCTTGCTATCCGCTTCATTAAATTCATAAACCTATAAATTCACCAACATTATTGTTGACAGTTTAAATATGTTTTCTCAGGTCAATAAGGTGCAAGTCAGGGATACATTGGATGATCGTCTGTTGATGTCATATTGTCATAAAGATTTACAAGCATTACATTTTAGGGATTTTGTTATGTTGTGAAATCTTTACTTATTCAAGTTAAACAAGTTAAGCCTAAGGGCATTTGTAACGAACCATTTATTAAATCTAATGTATCCGTTTTTAAATGACCCTTATAATGGTCGTTCTCATATCTTGTGCTATTGATCTATGAAGTAATACCCCCAGAACATCATATTCCGCTGTGGCCCATTTTGGGGGTGTTACACCATTCGATCTGAAACCTTAAAATCTCAAGCTTTCATCAACGGCAAACATGCAAAGACTCCGTTTACTCGAAATTCAACTCATCCATTCATCAACTCGACATCACAAAACCCTAATCAACCCCACCCTAATTCAAACCTAAAACCCTAATCCAAATCAGACATTAGGTAGGTCCAAACTTGGTTTTGGAGCAAAAAACAATTATAGACTAGCTATACAGACTTATAATGCATTTTAACACTTCCACTAACTCAAAACATATAACGACTTCATAAATAACATTATAAGCAATACAAGTTAGTATAGCATAGGTCATATATACTTAAAGAACAAATAAATAAATTGACACAAATACAACAAATTTTTCCTTAAACACCCACTCACGGAATCAAAAATATACTAATGGATACACCCATCAATCAAACTAAGTAATTCCATAAACACATAATAAAGTTCTTTACATAGTATAAATAAAGGTTTAATGACTATACGGCTTGGTCCAATACATATCAAACTAGGTTAAAACAAATATCCACTAACAGTCAGTCCCCCCACACCCCACCCACCTTCCCCCCATTGGAGCGAGAGAACAGCAAAAACGTCAAACTTTAGCGAAAATCATTAAATAGATCAGGCCAAAAGACCTTAGTAAAATATATTAGCATACTAATAGCATGAAGGAAAAGTGTAAAATTCCAACCCTGTCTAGCAGCAACCTTAGTCCATGAACAAAGAGAATATCAATCTAGATTGCTTAATGTGATGGTGCCACACGGATTAGCAGTCAAATAGAGAACATCGACATTACCTAATAAACAATGTAATCAGAGTGTAATGGAGAATGAATGTGACATTTCACGCATAGTTCAAGGGTCGAATATCAAATCTCACATTAATTTATGTTTTACTTTAAGTAAAATTATGAGTTATGCCTTTTACCTCCGATTTAGAAAAAAATCCCTCAGTTCTTACTTTGCGAGAACCGTATTAAAGAAATCTATCGTCTTTCGTGCCTTAAGTGGTTTAAATAATCTCATAATATTCCCGATATTATAATTTTACAACAACCATAGTTTCGTTTTCTGTTTGTGTTTTCGCTTTACAGTAATTTCTAGCTAAAAAACCCCGTTTTACCTCTAAAACTTCTTTATTTAACTTACACTTACACTACACTTTAATTAAATACTTATAACTAAAAATAAAAATAAAAAATTATATTTTCATATCAAAAAGGGCCTATGGCCGGTTTGTACATCTACACACACAAACACTTTCACTTTTTTTACACTTCCTATAGCACCATCATTTCACTTCTCTTCTCCCCATTCATGCAAATCTCTTCACTTCACAAAATTTCAATTTTGTCTCTTCCTTTCCTCCTCCTTGCTACCAAAATTAGTACAACCACCACAATAATCTTACAAATTTATTCTCCTCATTTTTCCCCCTTATCACCATCATAAGTAGCTTGCAAATTTTTGTTAGGTTTTTCTTGAAGTATGAAGACGTTTTAATAATGGTTATCTCTTAATCTTTAATTTTTCTTTTCATTTTAATCCATGAAAATGAAGTTTATTTGGAAAAAATACATATTTATATGATGATGATTTGTTAAGAGCTTGGGATGGCATTGCATGTGATTGGTTAGAGTTAGGATTGATGTTTGGATAGGTTTTAGAGTAAATAATAGGGACTGTTTTGGAAAAGTAGCAAACATATTTTGGCTTGGAGCCTATGATTAAATTACATGACTGGAAAGATACATGTCTTAGCATCATAGGATAGTTGGATGCTCAACCAACTCCTTGGGATGAGTGAGTTATGGTCAAAACAAGAAAATAGGTCAAATCTGGACATATGATTAGAATACCGACATTATAAAACATTCAAATTTTTTTTCCATAAAATGTTAGATTTTAAAGAGTGTGGTCAGTGGTAACCTCTTAAGGAAGCCATAGCCTTTGACCTCACCTTCATTTCTATCATGGTTTGGGATTTATGGCCATTTTAGTAAAGGGTAAATTTTTTGGAAACTTTCTGTTTTGGATAACCAGGGGTAAAACAGTCTTTTCACATAGTTACGAAACTTTGTAAATTATGAGACTTACATTTTTGGAAACTAGACACAAATATCTTTCCAGGAGTGAAAGCCTCACATATAGAACATTTGTGAGCTAGGAGATATGAGTCCATGAAGTCGAGTTAAAATCAGAAACTGAGTTTTTACGTCTAGTCTAAAAATTTAAAAACGTATAGTACACATGAAACGCGAATAAAAGTTAAAAGCCACGAAACTTAATAGATTTCATCATTTGCCTATAAGGAACTCAGGTTCACAATCAGTTTGGAGTTTAAAATGGACCTGGGGAAGTACTAGTGGAATGCCATGGTATGAGTGGAATATTGTTTGGCTACTCGGAAACACATCTCATGATCACAAAGCTTAATTTTTACTATTGTCTACTTTCTACGTGCTACAGTCACTCACAAATAATACAAATTACTAATCACAAAAATCACCCTTTTCCGGAAGGAGCTTAGGTAGTACTTCCTGATCGTATCTGAGACACATCATACTTCTGATTTATTTGTTCTGTAACGGTTATTTCAAAGCCTCGCCTTTCCACTTTTAAACTTATTTATAAACCTCGCAGGTGAGATACATGCTTATTATATAAACTGAACACAAGAAATTTATGTATGCTGGACCCGAAAGAGATTAATTGCATGAGTACTATTGCCAAAAGATCCTAACATCAATGACTATTAATTGTCCAATAATGGGTGAGCGCTAGTAAAAGTAAATAATCTATTGGGTCTGACACCCCAGTCCGGGGTAGAATCGAATCCTATCAAAGCACCCAGTCAACTGACATTGTATTTATAATTTTAAGGTATAGAGGCAATATACCATACTTACTGGTGAAAGCAGAATATACAATACAAGATATGTTTAACGTTAAAGGCTCGTGTCCATGAGCTCATTGCAATAGAAACGTGATTAATGGCTTGTCCGTACAACAAGTCACTCGATGAACTAAACTTGTGTTCCTTTTTATCTCTTACAAACTCTATGGATTCACTCAACATTTTTGTTGACTTTTTAAGTATGTTTTATCTCAGGTAACCAAGGGTGATGGATGCTGTGTACGAGGAGTCTGCGCTAAAGTTTTTAAAGAATTTGTATTTTGTTCCATTTTATCAAACTAATCATCCATGTTTTGGAAAACTTATGTTATGAATTTGGTAACGATCCTGTGGGACGTATGTTAATTACGTCTGAAATTTCTTAATGAACAATGTTTTTAAAACGCCTCTTTTCGAGTCGTTTTCTATATCCGTGTACAATTGTACTATGAATTAACACCCAATGTTGTATATTTCGCTGCGTGAAATTTGGGGGTGTTAAAGATTGGTATCAGAGCTACAGGTTATAGAGAACTAGGTCAATTTTTTTTTACCTAAACTATAACCTGTTTTTTATATGCGCTAAGACTCCTCGAAGCCCTTGTGTTATTCATGATCATAGTTTTCTATTCGAGTATTTATGCACTTTTTGGGTGCATTCCTATTAAGGAGTATTCATATAAAAAACTATTATATAATTAATTGATCTGGTAAAATATATATATAATCGAATGATAATGCTTTACCGCGAAGGCATCAAGAATTGTTTATTTTAGATTTCAAAAATGAATTTTTATATGTACAAATATATGTGCATATTTATATTATTTTCGATCTCATGCATATTCCTGAAGCACGTCATGCATATCGCATTTCTCATATTAAATAATACTTCATAAAAGTAATCCTTAATTATTTTAACGCAATTTGCAATACAACATGGCCAACCTACCCCCTAACCATAACGAGTCCGCAGGCCACCGGAGGCAGCACCAGACAACATAAACGGTTAGGTTGAAGAAGAAGGCCCAAAAATTGAGGAAGATGAGGAAGATCCAGAAGAAGATCCGGAAATGGAAGAAGAAGAGGAAGAGATAGAGATGGATGCCGATGAAGAATGGGACGGCCCAGAGTGGATACTTCCTTATCAGGGGGCGGACCCACTTTACCCTCTGCCACCTGCATCTGACTTCGAGTCTGAGATTGAGTTTGAGGAGGCTGAGGCTGAGGCTGAGGTTGAGGCCGAGGCTGAATTTGTACCTATACCACCTCCTGTTCCTGCTAATCCTGAACCTGAGGCTGTTACCGTTGATACTGGAAGACTAACACTACTTAAGAGACTCTTCACTGACACTCAGGTTTGGACAGGATCATCATAATCTTCTGCCGCTGTTGGTCATGACCTCGAGGATCCTACTCCGAGTCACATTAGGAGTGATCTGGATGCACTTCATCGTAGGGTTTGACAGATTGAGAATGATGATGTGCGTGCAGAGAACAAACGACTGAGGATGATGTTGGATTGCAGTAAGAACCGTACTAGAGCCGCTTGGAGGGAGCTTGATCTTGCGACATAGCATTACCATCATGTGAGGCGTTGGTCTATTGCGGTTGAGAATCTATTACCACCGCGTCTGCAGTTTCAAGAGCCACCATATGCTCTACCTAAGGCTCTATTGGCTCTAGTTATTCATGATGATCCTAGGTATCCATATGTTGCTGCACGTAATGCTGCCACTGCTCCTGCTACGGACAATAATGATTCACCTACTCATGAGGAGACTTCACCATCTGAGCCACAAGGATCTTCACCTCGTGACTCTTAGTAGCTTAGTTTCATTAGTAGTATCTTTTATTCTGTAATCACTAAACTAAATCTTCAGTTAGTAGAATTGAATGCCTTGGTTTTAACGATTGTATCATTTGTGAAATAATTGAAACTATGTATTAACTCTTTTGGGTAAAGATATGAACATGGCTATCTTTGGATTTTTACCTACTTGATTTGTTGTGATAGTTGTTATTATGGTTCGTTGATATATGTGATATGACATTTATAAAATACTCATTAGCATTCTTTGGTGTTGTGATAGAATCATGCCACCAATAGCAATGAGCCAGCTGGCGATTGAGCGACTCATCACTCAGAGTCAAGCTAGCTCGTGGAGGCAGAGCGAGCAAGGCAGGTAAACGCTAGGGGACAAGGAAACAATGCTAGAGCATGTGGGTCTTCTTTATCGTGTCCAAAAAATTGCTTGTTTTGAACAAGATTAAGTAGACCATGCTTGATCTCAAAGTTGTTCGCGGTAATTTCGGGAACAACGATCGCATCCTCGTAACCCTCGGTGGGTGCTTCGAGTAATTGCGCCATAGTACGATTATCATCCATCGTAACTATGGGAGGATTGAAAAGTTCTTGGTTATTATTTGGTTTCTCAAGATTTGGTGGTTCAACAGAAGTTTGTCGGACTTGCTGTTGTCGACGTTTACGGGCTTGAGAACGAGTGCGCATGCACAAAATAGAAATATAAAAAGAAAATTTACACTAATTTTTTTTTTCAATGATTTATTCACAATTGATTTTAACGGACAATGAGATAAGACAACTTCAACCAAATAATCTACTTACTTCACGGTAGCTCTCAAAAAGATAAACGCACAGGTGAGCGGAGGAGTAGGAATAGCGCGAAGCTTATTTCTCCTTTCGGGTCGTAGTTCCTTGGAACAACCCTCCTTATACCCACTTTATAGTTTGTTTAACTTTTCAAGGTGAGCCGTACGTTGTAAGAGACACAAATGACAAGTTTTTAAATCTTTTGTTCGAGTTGGGAACCAACAAGTTCACCGGAAGTTATTATGATAATACCTCAATTGAGAATATTATATTTTGGTATTTTTACCAATTTATGTATTTTATTTCTTGTTTATGGACAATTTTTTTATATTTTTGGTTTTTCTTTTGTTTTTATATAATAATTATACTAAAAGAAAATGAAAATATTTTTGTACTTTTTTTTTAATTTTTGTAGAAGAAAAATATTCACAGATATAAATATAAATTGTCAATACGTAGCGATATTCGTTTTAAGCCTCCCCGGCAGCGGCGCCAAAAATTGGTTCGCGCGCGAGCTCACCCCTTAAAACCTATCTATATATGATATAAATACACCAAGGGACGAAATCACGCGAGATCAAGAAAACCGGAAGCAGTATAGAGTGTTCCCGGGTCGTTATGTCCCAACGAGGCTAGAGATGGATTATCGAAAAACGATTGATGATTTGTGTTTGAATGTCACAGGGAATGATTTAGCACTAAAACTGATAATAATAAGCAAAAGCACATAAAAATAGCAAAGAGAATAAGCTGGAACAAGAATAAAAACTAGGAATGACAAAAACACTTTAAAACTTTTACACTAAGGCACAAATAAGCTCTAATAAGCTTAAGACAGACAAATAAGCTAATCTAAATCTAAATAAGCAAATTAAGCATGCAGTTAAGCTAAATTAAACAAGAGAAACACAACAGTACTAACAACAGTACTAACAGTATTAACTACCAGCACTAACTTAGAGTTAGTACTGTTAGGCTAAAGTTAGTACTGTTAAGTTAAGGTTAATACTGTTAGCCTTAACAAAACACAATTAAACAGGAAATAAGCAAATAAGCTAAAACAGGAGGTTAACTACCCAAAATAAGCACTTAAGCATAAGAATAAGCAACCAGAATGGACTATAATGATAAATAAGCTAGAAAACTAAAACTGATAAACTCTTAAAATTATTTTGAAAAGGCAAATAAGTTCTACTGAAGACAGTAAACCAAAATGGGCTTAATCTACTCTAAAAAGCTAAAACAATCTTAAACAAGTTGAAATAATAAGCTGGTAAGCTAAAATGACCCACCAGCACTAACAGTTTTAACTGACAGTACTAACTTGGAGTTAGTACTGCTAGTGCTGAGTTAGTACTGCTACCTTTAAAATCCAAGAAAATTTAACTAGCAGTACTAAAATGGTAAAGGGTTTTGTTTTTTTATTTTTCTTTAATAAGTTACTGGTAGCTTTAAGTTAATACTGCTCCAAAAGTGAACTAGCAGTATTAACTTATAACTAACAGTTTTAACAAGTGAACTATCAGTACTAAGTAAGAAAGTAATACAAACACTTTTCAACTAGCAAATAAGCAAAATAAGCACTTAAAACAGTTCTGCAGAAAATAAGAACAATAAGAAAAAGAAAAACTTACAACACCCTTGCTCAAAACAGGGTCAAACAGAGAATCTACAAGCTCTAGCTTGTATAAAACAAGCTAGTGAGAGTCCATAAGCCCATCCAGAACTGGCTTATCATCCATAACATAAGCTGTGGTATATTTGAGAGTGATATTTGTGATTTTTTTCTTAACTACTTAACTTTTTATTTTTACTTAATGAAAACAGCTTATGAGTAAGCTGTGGTGAGAGCTTTTTGAACACAAAACAATATGATTAAGAAACTTAACACTGGTATTGTAAATTGACTTAAAAACTTCAAACTTGCATTAATCTTGAAAGTGTTACAAAGCTGAAAGTAAAAAGCTGTAAATGACTTTGAAATTTAAACTTAAGATTAAAAACTGAAAATTAATTAAAAACTAGATTCTAAGATGCCTCAAAGGCTTACAAAAGGCTCTATTTATAGCCGAAGTCTTTATCTCTTGGACTTGCAGCTTGTGCTTCTTTGGAGAGAGCAAAAACAAGTGTGCTTGTTGTGTGAGGGGAATCTAAAGCAAATCCCAGCCTTTGATTTCTTTTGAGCTTCTGTGGAGACAATCTCAGCCATCGAAATGCTTTTTGAAATGGAGAGGGATTGCCAACATGGCATTTATACAACTGGGGGGGGGGGGTTAGTAGGGTGGATGAAATGATTTTGGCTAGGGAGAGAAGTGGTTTTGCAGGGAAGAAGTATGGGGCGGTATACAAGTTGCAACTGGGTTTGATGAGGCGGGAAAGAGGGCTTTTGGGGAGGTAGGCAGCTTTGGTCCCCTCAAGTTGTATAACTTGAATGCAATCTCTACCCTATGTGCAATTTTGACCCTTGTCTTTCTCTTTTGCAATACAACTTGAGGTTTTGGCAGTTTTGGCCCCCCAAGTTGTATTTTCTTGCTTTGATGACTTTTGACTTTGCCCTTTTCTACTCCGTGCTTGGAATTGCTTGCTTTTGGCTTTCTTTTTGCTCTTTTCTTGAATATCCGTTTCCTGCACAATACAAATGCAAACATACAAATACAATGTATTTTTGGTACGTTTTTAGTCATTTAAGTCTGTTTATAGTGGAAAATAGTATGTGTAATTAAACACATATCAGTATACCTATCCTCGGCGATCAAGATACACTCGTTAAACAACATTACCACTACTTTCCATTTCGAGGAAAGAAGTCTTCTTCACGGCCATCTGTTGCTATAACCAAGGCAACACACACATTTGATGTAGGAGAAGTCTTCTCCATTTCACACATCCAATATCGGAGTTATCAAAACCCTGCTTTCATCTATTTTGGCGGTCTTATGACCTCAAGAAGATCTTTTCTCAATGTCGGTATCAGGTTTCTCGGCATCTCACCATCTAACCCATTTCATTCATTTGTCACATAAACTATCGGGTATATGTATATATATATCCTTTCGCAGTGACATTCTATGCCAATACTAGTTCTCGAAAATTCGCCGTTACACGGCATGCGGATATTCAATCCGACCTCATACTAAGTCTCGCTATAACAAGCAACCACTCCATTTCTTAGGCGACCTAAACTCTCTAGTCCCTCTTAAGCTTAATTACAACGACTAGTTTCATCAAAATCTCTTCCACAAGATCAGGTCCAAGTGACCTTTTATGTCACTACACAATTTGAAAATTTCCATCATTTATAAAAATATCATTTTTGTTAGAGTTGCATAAAAAAATTTCAGATGGTTCGAAATCGGCATGCTTTGTAAAATGGCATTCATAATTTTTTTTTGAAAAACGACCTAGTTCGCTACAACTCGTACTTTGATACCATTCTGTAACACCCCCAAATTTACAACGCATTGGAATAACCACTTTGGGGTGCTACTTCATAATACATGCACACGAGTCACAGTAAACGACTTCAAAAGAGACGTTTATAAAACAAAATCACATTCGATTTATTTAAAAAGAAGATCAGAGTTACAAGGTCCCAAACCAGTTTAGAAAATATATTTCTAATGTGTCACAACACGACTCGTTTTCTTAAAAACTTATTTATCGAATGTATAAAATTTCACCGAGTTCCAATCCTTGATAACCACGTTTCGTCCCATCCAAGCCATCACAAGCACCTAAACCTGAGATACATGCTTAAAAACGTCAACACAATGGTTGAGTGAATTCATAGAGTTTTCAAGTAACAATTAGAACATATAGTTGGTTCCACAAAACCTTTATAACCTTAGAACGCAGTTTGGTTCCACAAAAAAAACATGTATGACTTGCTAGCTAGGCAAGCCACACTACATTTCCAACTTGCATGAGCCCGTGTACCGAACCTTAACACGATTATCATTATAGATAAATAACTGACCGGGTAGTATGCCACCACCCCTAGACTCAATACAGAATGTCCGTTACAGGGTGTTCACCATCGGATTTAGACCCCGAACATGGTTGTCAAACCTAATAGATCTATTTAGTGCATTCAGTGTTTACCTCCACGGTAATTAACGGTCACACAACAAAAGGCATATACTCATGGCAATGAAATTATATTATCATATCAAAAACACTTGCGTTCCATTTTCGCAAACAAACAACATCAAACACGTATAAAACTGCTTATGTTTAATTTATAAAACAAGCAACAACAAGTACGTATAAAATTGCTTGTGTTCTACTTTTCAAAACATGCATGTATCCCCCTCGCGGGTTTATAAAACATTCAAAAATAGTTCACAAGCGAGGTTATGAACTCACCTTGATCGAAGACCACGATCAATAAAATATCAATCACGAAGCGTCTCGTCAATGAACTCGACCGCGACCTATAATTATGTCGCTCGGTTACTACATAATAAAGTACGATCGAACGATGCATACATCGCAACGATAAAAATCGTATAAATTACACATGCGATGAGAAATCCACTTGCGCGTCCTAGATCTTAACTCTTAGTATACTTTAGATACTATCTTTCTTTCAAATATATGTCGTATCACTTTATCGAAAACTTTTTATTTTCAGAAACTTTCTATTTTTAGGAAGTTACTATTTTCGGAAAGTTACCACTTTTAGTAAGTCCGGCCATTTGGTCATGCTAGTCCATAGAAGATTTTATTTTTCCATTTGTATCCATCTATTAGAGTCTTGCCGTCATATGACACCCTCGACGACACTTTCCTTGTATACTTATATGTATATATGTACTTAATTATAGAAGTTTCTATTTTTAGAAACGCCATCTTTAAATGCAATCGTTGTTCCGAAAATACCATTATCAATAGAATAATAGTTGTTACTATTTTGACTAACCCATATCGTATTTCGACAACTTAAACGGCGCGTTAAGTCTACGTTTGACTTTATTTGACTTTTATCATATATATTTTCTTTAAATCTGACCCGTTCAAAACGACCCGTTAAATAACATTTTCACGACTCGGACTCTAAATCAATTTGATGTAAAACGACATTTCGGACAACTTTTTAGTTTTACCCGTGACCCGAAACTCGAAGGAAAATGACGAAAATGCCCCTGCAAGTTTCTGCCAGTTTTTAATATATATACTTTATTTTTCTAACCCTCGACTTGGCCTAACTTCTTCGTTTCAAATCGTTAAATTCTGAAATTTACATGTCAAAAGTGAAACGGCATTCCAGACAACTTTCGTGTTTCGCCGGATGGCTAGAACAGAATCGAAAGTGCTCAAAACGCTCGTTTTATTTTCTGCACAGCTTGTATGAAAAGAAAATAGATGATTGCATTTTTGTAAAATTTCCAAACTTCGATCGGCTCTAAAATCTTCGTTATTAGGAGTTACGGAACGATCCACCTACCGAAATGTTCGTAAAAAATACCCTCTATCATATTTTCTAAACCAAAATCAGATTTTATAATTTCTCGGATCTCGTTTTTGGTGCCAAAGTTTCTCTTCGAAACTCGCTCGTCACAAATCGCGGCAAAACCATTTTCGACCCAAAAATCACTTCACAACATATCAAGAATAGCTTATAAGCAACATCTTAATATTTCAAATCATCCAATGTTATTTCTAATATGGTCTAACTCAAGATCCCTTGGATTTCACCACATGCACGAATCAAAATCAATTCTACACGAAAAATAATTATAACATAGACTTTAAAATACTTACAAATGCTTACATAAGCAAGATCGATAATCAAAATCGTCTCCCTCCTTCGTTTTCTTTGTTAGCCGAACCCAAAACAACCCGAACAATAAAACCACAACTTTCAATTCAAAACCCACTTGTAAAAACACTAGATCTATCAACTATAAACACCATTTTCAACCCACATCTTTAAGAACTTAACCAAATTTATAACTTTCAAAATACTTAGTGCATGTGCTATATTTTTAGTGGGATATGTTCGCAATGATACAAGGATTAATATTTTGTAAACGGATTATATTGCATGTTGGAAAATCAAAATGTTTGTGTAGGTTTGTGTTCGTCGGACATGGAGGAGCAAGGGGAGGGATGTGGTATATTTATAGGAAAACACTTTCGGCTATTGACAATTTTGGCCCCTTAATTTCCAAAGTCTTTTAAATTATAACACAAGGGTGGTTGTTTCGAGCTTATAGCCGAACATAGGGTCGGGTTTTATGATTCCATAAATATTTTTTTTTCATTCCGTCAAATTTAATTTAGTCAAAAACCTTTAATAAAATGTTAAATCATGTAGAAACAAAACTTTCGACACGGTTTCGGCTAACTCGGGACGAGGACAACAAAACACTAAAAATGAAATAATTAACTTTCGGGATAAAAATGACTAGATATTAAAATCTCTATACCACATAAATTAATAAAATCTTAAACACGGCTTGCGACGTAGCGCAAAAGTAACAATTCTCGCCAAGACGGTCAAAAATTACAAAGATAAAATAATTATTTCAACTTGTCCGTAGAAAAATAAATCGCGGCTCAGGATAAACGTCGGCCCAAAACACGGGTTGTTACATGAACATCTAAGGCAGTAGTATAGAAATCGTTTGTAACAACTTTATCTTTTGTAAATGTAATGTAATGAAAGTTAGAATGAATGGTTAGCAGTTTATGTTGTTCAAACTATATCAATTGTGTAAGAAGAAGTTGTTTTGCTCACTTAAAATTGATTTTAACTTAGGCTATTTGTATATTCAAATAGGGAAAGATTGTTGGGTTCCGTTCCTGAGCCCTTCAGTCTTTCAGTAGATTTAAACATAAAATCCCCTAAGTGTTTCTCAAGCTGAAGTCTTTTAGCTTGAGTCGCTGAAGCTTCTTCAGCGTCAGCTCTTTAGGTCCTTGGAAGATTGGGAAGTATCTTCACTTCAGTTTATTCAGCGGTACAGAAACTAAAGAAGGCCCTTGGTTGGAGCTTTAGTTCAGCTTGGTTGACAATTCCAAGCCTTAACAGAAGCTGAAACGTGTTGTTTCACTTCTAGAAGGTTTATAAGGCGGGAAAAAGATTGCTTTATGTCAAAAGGAATAAAACAATCTCCTTAAAGGACTGAACCTGGTACTATAAAGCATGTGTACATTAAATGGTAGCTCAACCACCCATTTAATGCTTGACATGTGTATTAGGTTAACTTGTAAACCCTAATCCCTTTGCCTATAAAGGAAAGGGATTCCCAGAGTAAATGTTATCTCTTCCAATTAATGTGATACACATTGAAGAGTTCATTTATCTCTCAAACAAATTGACTCGTACTAATGAAAGCTGAAGCTTCAGTTTAGTCATAACAAGTTTGTTTTCTTAATCTCATAACTTTGGTTAGAGAATAAGTTCGAAGGAGATAACACCCCAATTGTCATTCAACCACCTTGCTATTCCGCAAGCAAGGTGTGTCATAGATTCTTTATTTGATTCAAATAAAAGACTATACGTTGAAAAGTACTTCTGTGTGTTTTAAACTTGTTATTTATATTGCTTATATATATTTGTTTAAAACTCACTTCGTTGCCATGGAATGTGATTAGTCTAATTTGATAAACTTTATATCACATTCCTAGGGACCAACAATCTCTACACTTGAGTTTTTAATAACTCAATAATAAACTAACTAATGACCTGAATTAGATGGATCATTAAACATGGAGTACATTAAGCACGTGGGGGTAATAAGTTTGACTGTCTTCCTCATTTCTCCATAAAATAAAACTACAATGACTCCCAATCGTCTAAAAAATGTGTACACTAACAAATGACTCGACTTAGCAACCATGTAATTAAGCAAACAATTAACTATGGTGATTTGTTATAAAAGCTTTAAATTTATAATTCTAGTTTTATCCAAATTCCAACTAACACACAAGTAAAGTATAAACCCCCGTTTATAGTATAGGTTTAGGGTAAGACCAGGTCGTTCCACAGGATTGGTAATTCTTAGAAAGGGTCGATTATATTACGAAAGGGTATATCTATAGATTGTCATGATCTAAAGATAATTGATAACACAAATTCAAAATAATAAAACAATATTTATTTGGGAGACAAGGGTAATGGAGGATAACTCGGGATGATGATAAGTTCATGAAATTTAGTATAATCAAAAGAATGAACGGGTAGTTTAATCAAGAGATTGTCTATTTAACATAACAAGAATCCTTTTGGCCTTTAATCTTAATTATGAAAAATGCTTTAAAATTAGCTCACGTTTGGAAATAACAAATATGAACTTTCTCACAGTTCTTTAACATTGAGTTGAGCTTTAAACATTCATATATTTGAGATGATGAACATTTTATTAGTTAATCCTCACGAAGCTAATACCAAGTTGTCGACAAACAACTAGGAATCAAACATATAGCCAGAGTCTTTCGACCTATATCCGGACAAGTATGATGATCAAATGATGATCGATAATCTTAATATCTAAATATCTAAATATCAAGTTCATATTTATCACTTAACCAAATATCATTAGTCCTCCCAAACTAATCCATGTTACTCCATAAATCTCAAATAAACATGAACAAACTACTCCATATTCATGGAGGTAAAACACAAAATAAGCATGTTAGATTCAGAAACATGCTTCAAGTATAGAAACATGTTAATACGATTCCAATAGCAAATTATATTGATTCTCAAAAGTTTTCATTCGAACAATGACTCTAACAACCCATAAATTCAACTCCAAACTATAAACAACTCTGTCACAGCCCTTAATAGCTTAAATTACACCTTTCTAGATGATTAATACCTGGGAATTATAATGAACTAAGAACAATTCCCCAAATTCTTCCTAAGTATCTTATTCTCTTATGATGATGAGAGAATGGTTTTGAGTGATTATTTTAGAGCTGAATTCGTCCTCCTTTATAATAGCCACTGAGAGAGCATCAAATATGGTGAAGTAAGGCAAGCCAATGTTTGCATAATAATGGCAATACATTAAAATTTTTGATTAACTAAAGGTCAAGGATCATCCGTCAGACTAGAGAAGATTGTGCGCCGCACTTGGTGTATAATTAAATTCCATTTACTTCGTTGTGAAGTACGCCACACAAAAAGAATTGTGCGCCGCACTTCTGCCTCGTTCAATAACTCTTCCTTAGATTCTCTTCTAGATCCTTCTCATAAAGACCGTTAGTGTATTTAACGGGATTTCTTTGCATGTTTAGTACTTTTCTTTATTCTTGGTCCTGAAATGAATATTACACAACAAACAACCAAACTTTGCAATATTTCATGCGTTAACATATATATTTCATGTATTTCGAGGATATTTTTATTATATATGGATGCGTTGATTAAATCCCCCCGATACTTAGGTCTTATTGCTTACCCTAAGCAATCAAAGCAAAAGATATTTCATTATAACAAAATATCAGAAATAATATCCAAGCATAGATAACCGACAAAGCTACTCACGATTTATAATAAGGAATTACTTTTCCACTCGCTCAATTTAGTAAAATGAGATATAAATAAAGTCACTCATACCGCAGATCATTAGAATGTTCAAATTACACCCCAACCATAGGCTTGTACAGGAAACTAAACTTCACCGACATGGCGTAAGCACCAAACATAAACATCAAAACAGGTAATTTATTGGGTGATATATATTGTATTATATGTTGAAAAAGGTTTGTAAAAAAATCATAATTCATTTTATCCGTAATGTATCCAACTATTTCTTCACATCATTTCTTTTTCCTCTCTCTTTTTTTACTAAACTTTGGCTTTATTTTTGCCTTATTTCACTTTTTGGGGGAAACTTGTTTTCCCCTCATACTTAGAATAAGCACACTACTTCAACGAACTTAGAAGTTTGCAACCTTCGCACTTCATTTAAACAACAATACTAACATTTACTTTCTTCAATTCGTACGGATAAAATTTCAGATAATTTTATTAGAAATCTTTTTGAACAAAATTATTGATTGAATGCTAAACTACACCTCTTGATGCTTCAAAGTATATATATAATATAATAAAATAAAATATATATAATCTAAAAAAACACAATAAATAAAACCGAGAAGTAGTATAGAATGTTCCCGGGTCGTTTATCCCCAACGAGACTGGACTGGAGAATTGATACAGTCGGAAAATTGGAGTTTGAACGAGATTAATGATTTGAGAGAGAGAAAGCTAAGTTAATCAATAACAAACAAAAACGATTGAGAAAAACCTAAAAATTATGAAATTAAGCTGAAAAAACGAGAGCAGGAATCCCGAACAAGGGGTCAAAAACCTAAAATCTTCAAAATTAACCCTACAAATAAATTTGTACTTTTAAACTGCTCTAAGGAACTAATAATGAAGAATGAAAAAGACTAGACTGAAAACGGAGGTCGTTTGACCCAAAAACGAGCCAAGACAAAAACCGTCCCCGAGACCCGTTCTTTAAAAAACAAAAGTTTGCAAAAATAACCCTACGAAAGTTTTTCTATTTTCCCTACGTAAAATATGACTAAAGAAAATTTTCTAAAAAAGAAAAATATTTTTTTTGATAATTTTTGTATTTTTTATGAATTTTTAAAACTTATAACGAAATTAAATTATAAAAAATACTAAACTATTTTTAAAAATTCTAAAAAAATTACCTAAAATACTAGATCCTACAACTATCCTAAGAAAAATAAGAAGCCCAAAATTCGGCTTATAAATAAGTCAAAAATAAGCTCGAAAGAGCTTATAGCTTAAAAGGTCAAAATGAGGTTAAATAGCTAACCACTTGGGACTCTAACGTAGAAGTCCCAAGGGCACAGCGGTAAGGGTGTTGGTTATAAAAGGGGTGTATTGAGGGTTGAGGCCCGGGTTCGAGCCTTGCTCACCCGGGTTTCCCCTTATCTCCCCTTTTTTTTTACAAAAACTTTTCAAACAAACTTGTTAAGCACATGAAGCTTATCATTTTTCAAGCTTAACTAAGCTTAAGACCAAAATGGCTTTTCCTTGGCTTTTTTTTGAACTAATAAGCTAGAATTTGAACAAATAAGCTAAAAGGGATTATCTAACCTAAGCTAAATAAGCACGTATGAACTAAAATCTAGCAACTAAATAAGCTGAAAAAGGGCTAAATAGGCAGAAAGCTTGAATAAGCTTAAGGGCACATGATTTTTGATTTTAATCACACAACAAGCTAAGGAATTAAAAAAAAAGCTAAGACAAACAGAAAGCCAAGCTAAATAAGTAAAAGAGAATAAAAAAAAGCTATGACTAATAAGCTCCTAATAAGCTAGAAAAAGAAAATAAGCAATTTACTAAACTAAACTGAATGAAACAGTCAAAAAGCCTACTTTGAGCTTAAATTTAAGCTTCCTAAAAGATGTCCTAAGGTCTGAAAATAAGGGGGCTTATCAAAGAGCTTATTGGCTTTTTAGAAAAGCTAAAAGCTTGAGCTGAAATTCCCTAATAAGCTAGAACAGTTGGCTTGAAGATAAGCCCCTAGCACCAGGGCATATTTACTAAAAAAAAGGCTTAATTTGACAGCTTAAAATAAGCTGTCAAATAAGCTCAAAATGAAAAATAAAGTTAAAACAGATTGAGC
>BQNB010044110.1:0-30735 GCA_026074375.1 Tanacetum coccineum
CTATTACAATACAAGACCTAGTTTGACTTTCTTAGACCGATAACATTCTTGTTTGGCTTAATATAATTAAGGCTAACAGACATCTTCATTGCAAGTGTGAGTTACAATTTGATGACAAATCTTGTTGTTTTACAATCGACTTCGTGATTTCATGTAATAACCGAGGATGGTTAAACAAGTAGAATCAGAATATATCTATGGTCATTTGATTGATATTTCCGTGATCTAGATAAATCCTAGTTTCGATTTCATGTTCATATTCCAAGTTTGTAATTAGATTGAACAGTGAGATTGATTATTGTTTGAATAATAATCATCTTCATATTCGAAATCCTCTTACGATCACTTATTGAAAGAAAGCAAGATAATGGTTTGTGGAATATGTTCAATTCTTCCTATTCCTAACCTTAGATGGTTAAATGGTTCTCATGTGGTGAAGAAGAAATATTATGCTTATTTGGTAAAGTAAAAGAAAGTTTTGATGAGAGGATAATTTGAGTTTTAAGTTGTGCTTTTGAATTGTTTAAGCAAAGTTACATATGTTGTGCATTTGCTCATGTTTGCCTTTTCGGAGATGACGACTTTACCAATTGCATTGCAAGGTAAATTACTTGAATATTTTGGACAAAACATTCAAGTCGTCGATCCTACTTCATTGTGTATTTTATGCATATATTTGCCAAATATTTAGAACACGACTATTGGACAAGTAGACTCAATATGACATCATTTACACAAGTGTGAGTTATGATCTGATGCATATTTTTATCGTCTTAGAAAAGGATGTCGTTATTTTTATATCAATCGAGTGTGATTGAGTATGTAGGTTTAAGATAATGTATCTTGTTATATTTTTATATAATCTCAAAGCTAGACAAATAAGAATCCGATTTCTTGTCCATACTCAAAAACTTGTCAATTAGATTCGATAATAATATCAACCATAATTTGAATAATGAATCAATATATATTCGAAATCTTTCTTGACCCTCACGAACATTATTTTTAAAAGAAAACAAATAAAGATTTTCACAGTATGTTCCATTTAACCTAAGACTAGTTGTAAGGTGAGGTTGATGAATAATGACAAGTTAATTTCTTACTTCAAAATTGTCATATATTTTGCTTGTGCAAAAAACTATTTGTTGATATGTATAGTATGCATAGTTTTTGATATTTTATGAGTATATAAATGATTTTCCTAACCATTTTTATACAACACACATCTTTTGTAAAATATTATACGTTTATAAAAATAATATAATTATGTGTGTGTGTTAGAACAATGCAAGCACAAGCAAAGTTTAAAAATACATTTTCTTTTACTTAATTACCAATGTATTAATACAATCTTTTATTTTGTTTAACCAACCCAAGACCAAACAACGCAAGATGATGAAAAGATTTAGACATTTTGTTGGAAGAGAGTTAATGTGTTGGAAATATTTTACTGACCGGTTTTAACAAATGATCTTAGGACATTATTTTTTCACACACTTGACAAACTATTAAACTCTCATTTCTAAATGGGTTACTGCACTCAAAATGATTTACAAGATGTTTATGTAACACTTGTAAATATAGTTATCTATGCCTATATACAATGCGCAAACAATTTTGCAACTTAACGCAAGAAATCTAGCGTAATTCCTATTAGGCATAATCTGGAAAACTAGTAACATATAAATAGCATACATGGCACACATGTTTAGATATATAATTAGCTCAATTACAAATAGCAATGCTCACTTAATAATATCTATTAACAGAATTACGATACAAGTAAATACACATAATCATTTAGCATGCACTTAAAGATATTTGTTGTCGTTTTGTGTATTAAATACAACGATGTATACTTAGCTTGTTTTTATTTGTAATTTCCTCCCCATTTTAAAAAATTAATCAAGATCAATTTTTTGAAAATATAAATGTACCGTTTTTCAAAGATACATTGACTAGAAATGCTTGGCTCGAAAGAAAACGTAAACTACAAGTTTTACGTCAAAACGAAACATAAAGTTTTGACCACTATGCAGTATTTTGCATTTCTAACTTATTTAATTTAATAATGAAGTCTTGAAAGTTCTTTTAAAAGAAAGTAGACTCAATTATCTTTAAAATGGCAGGTGGCACGACTTCTACGGATTTACGGTTGATTTTATATGATTTTTCGAAGTTTGCCAAAAACTGCTGAAACATACATACGACCCCCATAAAGGTGATGGCCCCCATATATATTTGGGGGCCGCCCGAACATTTATGAGACCGCCACCAGTGACCCCAAAACACATTTTTTTTGTTCAAAATCATTTGGTAACTTAACTGTAGAACATAGGACTTTAAAAAGTTGTTCCAGCACATAAATTTCGTGTTTTAGACATCATTTCTACTCTTACGACTTAGACAAACATAACACTTCCAAGTTCTTTTGAGAAAATTTTCCTTCAAGCTAGTATACGAAGTATATTTAATAACAAAACTAGTACGAATCAATCAACAAAACACTTTTTATATTTAATCCCCCTTCATGGGTAATTTGATACATGGATCGTACTCTATTTTAAAAACCATTTGTTTTGAAAATTAGAGCGACGTGGATCTGATACCAATTGTGGAAACCGTAGAGGGGGGTAAATACGTTTTCATTTAAAAACTTTAAGATCAAAGATTACATCACTCTTCTACAGTCGGTTCCATATATATGGGGGCCGCCACATTTTTGCTTAAGGACCGAACTAGCATTTTTGCTTAAGGACCGAACTAGCATTTTTGCTTAAGGACCGAACTAGCATTTTTGCTTAAGGACCGAACTAGCATTTTTGCTTAAGGACCAAACTAGCAATTTTCCTAAAAGAACCGAACGAGTTAGCGCTTGAAAGAGCCGAACGAGTGTAATTTTATAAGAGCCGAACGAGTGTAATTTTATAAGAGCCGAACGAGTGTAATTTTAAAAGAGCCGAACGAGATTTTTTTACTAGTGCAAACCGAACTAATTCTCGAGAACAAGTCTATACTCATTTAAGTTTATTTCCTGTCTCCTGCGGTCCGCTGCCTGCAACTCTGTAATCACTGCCTGCTGACCCAATACAGTAGTACGCAGTGACATAACCTCTGAACGTGCAAGATCACTAGCGTCCATGGATCGTCCCCAAGCCTCTCGAGACATCCTAGCCTCTCTCTTCATAAGTAAACTTTTACGAGCATGTGCACGTCTATCCCTATACAGCATGTTGAGCCGACCAGCCATCACCTGTCGCTCAGTCTGCTCATCGTACAGTCTCACATAGATCTCGTTTGTATCTTGCCTAACCCTAGTGGCAAACTCTGTCATCTGTCGACCCAACTCTGTGTCATCAGTCGCTGGTGCCCTGACATGTCTACCAGCATCTCATCCTAAGTGTCAGTGATCCCATAACCGACATCTCTCTCTAGATCACGCCTAATCTCCCTATCCATGGTGGCAACAAAACCATAGTCCGCTCTGAAACCTCCAGGAGGTCTAGCAGTGGGGGCAGATGAGCTCTCTCCTACCTTATATCTCAGACCGAGAGCGATACCTAACCTCTTCTGAGGCGGTAAAGTAACCTCGAGTCTGTCTGCTCTATGGTTAGTAGAGAGTAGATGCAAAGGTGGTGATGAAGTAGGTAGCGGTATGGGTAAGAGTGTTGGTGTCCCTGATGGTGGGGTACCTGATGGTGGTGTATCTGCTTTGGTGTGGGAGAGTATGATATGTGGCGGTGGTGAATAGGATGTAGATGGGGCCTCAGCTCTCAACCGGATTATCACAGCTCTGTAGCCCAATAGATAAGTAGGACTAACAGGTAATGGTAGAGGTGATACAGGTAGTGGTGGTTAGAGAATATGAGGTAGTGGTGATGACCATAGGGAAAGTGGTGATGGTGGAGGTGATGGTATGGCAAGGAGTCTGGCAACCTCTGCCTCAGACCAAAATGGTGTAGGTGGCTCATCTTGGATCGACATCCTATCAGTAGCAAGGAGATGATGCAAGATAACGATCTCAAGAATTCAAAGTCAAAAGATAAAGGCTCAAAATCAAGATCACAAAGCATGGATGAACAAAGCCATTACAAACAAGACAAGACCATAACAAGGCAAAGCATAAACGTCAAACGTCATATCTTCAATGTCATCGGTGGTACAGAGGAGTTTGAAGAAAGAGACCTCAACATTGGGGGAGATTGTTAGCCTTAATTATATTAAGTCAAACAAGAATGTTATCGGTCTTAGAAAGTCAAACTAGGCCTTGTATTGTAATAGGCTAGTCGGGTTCAATGGGCTTGGATTGTAATCTAATATTGTCCGTGTTTCGGGCTCAAAGCCCAAGTTATGCCAAGCCCGGCCCAAGTTACAAGCCCATACGCCACCTAGCAAGGCATGGGTATAAATAGAACCCTCTCCACACATGGAGAGGGTGTTGGTTACATTTTTCTATCACTTGTAATCCACCAATTCTCTAATCTAATATTCCTCTTTTGTTTCTCTCTCTACTTTCTCTCTCTAAGTTTTCTTATTATTTTCTAGCATATTGGTAAAGATTATTGTTGTGTAATGGATTAAATTAGTGGGATAACATGTGGTATCACTCGCCAAGGGGTGTTTAGTGTTTGTTTTGTGTGAAATTCGTGGGTTTAGTTGGTTGTTTTTCTTTGGTTCGAAAAAAGCAAGAAAAAAAAATCAAACTTTGATCTTTGTTTCGTGGTTAAAAGTGTTAAAGACTTGTACTTTCGGGCTTAGATCAATTCCTTGCATCATTACTAGGTGGTTTTAACATCATTTCGTAGCTTACAAGAAAGTTTGAAGATTTTTTCTTGGCTGCGTTTTGCCTATCTGAAGGGGTGTTCTTGCTTGCGTTTTGCTTCGTTGTTGCGTTTTGCCTCTTGCGATTTGCTTCAGGTTGCGTTTTGCTTCGTTGTTGCGTTTTGCCTCTTGCGATTTGCTTCAGGTTGCGTTTTGCTTCGTTGTTGCGTTTTGCCTCTTGCGATTTGCTTTAGGTTGCGTTTTGCTTCGTTGTTGCGTTTTGCCTCTTGCGATTTGCTTCAGGTTGCGTTTTGATGTTGCGTTTTGCCTGATTGAAGACCCTTATTGCGTTTTGCCTAGGGGAGACTCTGTCCATTTCATTTCTTGGCTGTGTTTTAACTAAAGACATTGCGTTTTGTTCATTAAAAACCCTATAACCATTTCAAAAAAGCAAACAATGAACTGTCCAAGATTAATCAGTTGATGTTTAAAGACCTTAAGAAGTTCTAAGCGGAACTTGATAAGTATAATGATGTGAATTATGCGTCAAAGGTGGAAATTGATTGTGCAAAAGCTAAAGGGGATTTAATGTCATACAAAATCGATTTTGAAAAATCATCTAATGCATATACTCGAAAAATAAATGATTTAAATCAAACGATTTCGGATATGAAAAAGGAGCTTTGTGCACATCAAGAAACCATCTCCATAATGACACAAGCAAAAGAGGCTCAGATTAAGCTTTACAAAACTCGTGAAGACAAGGAACTTGATAAAGTCATAAATCTAAAGTCGTTTATTAATTATGCAAATAGATAAACGCTAGTCAATAAGATGTAGGATATCGGATTCCCATAAATAAGCATGCTAAGGATTGAAGCTCGATTTGTGACCGAGGGAAAAACCACGAGCACGAGAGTCTTTATAATCCGGGGCAATCCTGAACGTAAAACACAAATCACGAAACAAGAAAAGGGAAGAGGCGAGCCTCCTCTCGTCACACTTATTATAAAATAGAAAAAGAATATAGAAACACGGGTTGCCTCCCGAGAAGCGCTTGTTTTTGTGCGAGTCTCTAGCTTGACTCACCCCGAATTTCTTTGTCATTGGTGCAGAAAAAGAAGAATGGAAAAATCATCATCGGACTTTCATATGCCATCGGCTCTAAGGAATAGAAACTATAAGCAGAGATGCCCGGGTCAAAAATGGTGTCCTCACTCCCGGAGGAGAGAAGAAGAAGAGAATTCATAGGATAGGTAAGAAAAGGAAGAAAGATTTGGATAACAAATGTGAGGAAAAGATAATGGCGATCCTCAAAGGTAAACCTCATATTTTCCTTAATCTTTAAAGCATCAATATTAGGTTCATCATTTAAGCTTCTTGGGTCATGATCTAAAAATACCTCAGGAGGAAGATTAGGGATAGTGTCATTAATAAACAAACTCTCAAGATAGATTATATCTCCCTTCAAATCATGATAACCGTCCTCAATATCCATAGAAACATCAATATCTAAAAAAGCATCGATCTCATCAATATCGCCTCCTGGGTCGAAACACTCATCCTCTTTAGCATCGGAAAGAAGTGTGACTAGCAAAACTGGCTCATCAAGGTTAGAAACATAAGAGTCATTTCTCTCGATGTCCTCTAACACCTCATTATAAAGAGTATTTATGTCACTAGAGATGTACTCTTCATAAAATTCAAAAAGAAGGTTCGAATAAATTTTAAAATTTTCCTCCTGAACGTCCTCCTCAGGAAGGGACTCGTCATTACTAGAGGTAAAATCATCATTAGAATCAAAGAGAGGATTAGAGAAAGTTACAGAATTACCCCCTAAAACGTCAAGAGGGGGAGAATCATCACAAAAAGGCAAATCACACTCACTGTCATTGTGGGATGTATCTTTGAACTCACTTGGGATTGGGATAAGGTCCTCAACACTAGACTTAATTACTTTATCTTATTTCTTTTCAGGAATAGTATGAAGATCATTCATCCCTCATGAGAGAGATTCTCGGGCTCCACAGTGTTAAGACGGGTGGTGATTGCAATATGACTGATGAATTTGGAGAAATATTTTCATTCAAAGGAATAGTACCCTCCTCGTCATCATCGTCATCATAGCAAATAGAATTGAAACTTCGCGAAGGCTCAGGAGTATGAGTACTAAAATTATCCGCCTGCTCTCGTTGACGTAACATTTCACCCAAGGATTGCATAGTTTTAAGAAGTTCATTCCTTGACTAAATCATATCATTATGTGATTTTATACATTCATCATTCATCCTCTGCTGATTAAGGTCTTTTTGAAAAAGTACTCTGAGGGTGATGATCGATCTAGAATACTGCTAGGGGGATTGGTTCATACCGAATAAAGAGTTAGATAAGAATTATAGCAAAGATTAGCTCATAGAGTAGAAGTTCTGATCCTCGGTTGTCACTGAAATTTCGCACGAGGGGGGCCTACAGTTTTCACAACAAAGATTTATTGTTGGAAAACTCGATGAATTTTGTGGATAATAAATATCACCAAAGTTTTGATTGTGCACAGTTCCTTGCTCATAGAAAGAGTTACCGTGGTGGACAATCATAACCATAGTGAGAATCGTTCCCATATAACTCACACGAGTATGTCTGGGCTGTGGAGGCGGGTAAGAAAAATCAAGTGTTTCCTCATAAGAAATAGGATCAGGGTTACGGACAAACTCGTCTCTGAAACTCACATTGGTACAACGCCGATAATTTTCACCGTTAAACGAACCTCCACTCCACGAGCACCTCGAAAACCAAGACATGTTGATAAAGAATTAAACGATAAAGAGGGGTAAGAAAAAGAATTAATCGGATAAGAGGGTAAAGGAGAATATTTTTAGATATTGAAAATAACACATAATTAAAAGAAATAATAAAATAATAATATGTAAAAAGAAAATTAAGAAAAATAAAAAAAATATTTTTGGAACCTATAGTCAAAGGTGCATGGTAGCTCTTTAGAAAACGCACAAAGAAGCGGAGGAGTTTAGTTTACACACCGACCCCCCCCCCGCCCCCCTTCCACGAGGCGTGGGTATGTGACGAAGAGTTTTTAAGAGAAAGAACCTCTCTCTTTGCGGTGTCTCGCGAAGTGCGTAGGTCAACCCTCCTTATACCTCTCTTATAGTTTGTTAATTTAAAGGTGAGCAGATTTAACAATTGACAACACGGTTTCTTTTGTTGTTTTGTAATTTTTTTTGGTATTTTAAAAACTTTAGGAAAAGTGCTATTGGAAAATAAACCCACAAAAATAAATCGAGAAAAATAAAATATTTTTGCATTTTATAGTTTTTTATAAAAGAAAATAAAAAATAATAAAGAAATGTAAAATATATATTCACAAAAAATGATAATTTCACAGGGAAGGGTCTTCAATGCACTAATCTTCAAACTTCAACGCGATAATCGTTTCACACTTCCCGGGTAGCGGCGCCAAAAACTGATTACGCGCTTTATATAGTATATATATAGTATTAGTAGATCGACAAATTACTCTTAGGGAAGAGTAATAAGCTAATCACTGGTTACGCGCGAACTCACCCCTTTTTTATGTGTAAATAAACACAAACATATATATATATGTAAATATATAAAAATACACAACAAAGGTCAGAACTCACGAATTCAAGTAAACCGGGAGGGGCTAAGTATAGAGATAACTCTGGGTCGTTATGTTCCTAACGAGGCTTAAATGGAAATCGAGAGGACGGTTGATGACTAGGTTTTGAATGTACAAGGGAAATGATGGGAATTAAAAAACTGAAAGTAAATCAACATTAAACATTTTTAAAAAAGACATAAGCTGGAAATTGAATCAAAGCTAGCAAAGGCAAAATACTAAAAACTTTTACACTAAGGCACAAATAAGCTCTAATAAGCTTAAGACAGACAAATAAGCTAATCTAAATCTAAATAAGCAAATTAAGCATGCAACTAAGCTAAATTAAACAAGAGAAACACAACAGTACTAACAACAGTACTAACAGTGTTAACTACCAGTCTAAAACTTAGAGTTAGTAATGTAGTTATAAGTTTAGTACAGTTTAATTAAAGTTAGTACAGCTATGCTATCAAGAACACAAGATAGAAGAACACGAGGAGTTTGGAAGTGTATAAATAAGAGCTCAGATAATCTATAGAAATAGAGGAATAGATGACGTTGTGATAGTTGGAGAGTAGTCTCAGAAGCTGACACGCCTAATAGAAACATACGACTCAAGATGTAAGTAAGGACTAACATTGGAAGTGTGTAATGGTTGAGAGAGAGTGTGTGAAGAGATCTGTGGGTATAGTTCCTATGTAAAATGGTTAGAGTGGTTATATCTGTATGAGTCTATCGCTCTGCCAGAGATCAGACGTATAGAGAAGAGCTATTTCAAGAGAGCAGATTGGTCTACCTTAATCAGAATCTTAGCGTTGTAGACTGTTGGGAAGTTTTAGCGAGCTGTGTGATTGAGTAGTAGTTGGTATCAGTATGAGTGTTAGCAGTGAGAGAGCTGATAGAATGCAAAATAGTATGGTCGTGTAACGACGGATAGTGCCAATCTCAGAGTTTATGGTCTATCTCTCTGTAGATTATGACCGGTTAGCAGTAAAATGAACTTGAATATTTTTGTTGCCATTGATGATGGCCTTGAGTTTTATCTTTGTCCTCAAAAATCTGACCAAGTATCTTAAGTAATCGTGACAATCCACTAAGATATACCTTTTTCCCGTTTATACTCACCTCACGCATCGGGCATACAAAATCCATATGCACGAAGAGATATAGTTTCTCCTGGTTAGTGTCTTTAGCTTTGGGTTGATGAGAGGATTTCTTGCTTTTTCCTAATGCACATGCTGAACACAGATGATCTTTATGAAATTTAAGCCGTTAGAATGCCTCATGCAAGACCGTCTTTGGCTAGCTTGTTAAGAGTACCAAAGCTGAGATGAGATAACCGACGGTGCCATAACCAGCTCTTAGTCTTTGACGCTTTGGATAGAAGACAGATCAGAGATGTTGTAAGCATGTCATCAAGAGGAAATTGGGTACATATTTGGTGTCTCGGGATCAGAAAGTAGATTAACTACTCATAATAAGTACGGAATAAAAAACAAGTGTTTTTTTCGAAATGCAACTTCAAGATCCGCATCGCAAAATTGAGCAACAGAAAACAAGTTATGTCCAAGCCTCTCGACGTAGTATACTCTTGAAATAGTAACATTTCCCAGCTGATAGTCACCATACCCCATAATTCTTGCAATATGGTCGTTCCCGAATCTAACTATACCTAGAATTTACTAACAAAGTTCATGAGCTGAGAGCGGTTCCCTGTTATATGTTTCGAACATCCAGAGTCCAGATACCAGAGAACAATCTGTACAACCTATCATGACAAGAGAAGAAGAAGATAGAATATCTGTAGCATTGGATCCCCAAGAAGATGGAATATCTATAGCACTCTTAGACTCTACAATCTTAGCCTTTTACTACCTTCATTCTAACATTTTTAGGTTTCCAGCTGTAGACTTTAAGCTCTGGTTTTTATGTTTCAACTGAGTCGGAAGTGGTTTTCTTAGGAGGCACTATGTTAGCTGAAGTGATCCTAGTTAAAGGGCACGAATTACCAACTATAGTAAAAGTTTTGCCTGTTGGTTTCCACTTAAGTCCTACTTCAGTGAATACATGACCCGTAGGTTTTCAAATATTTTGTTTTTTATGTTTCTTAGTAGATCTAGCACAACTATTCACATTTTCCACAAAATCAAGAATACACATATCATGAACACCATCAAACATAGATTTCTTACAAGTAACACAAATAGGTTTAGAATTCGCATTTAACAGTGAATGCTTAACATTAATATCACGAATAGGTTCAACAACACAATTATTTTATTAACTTTCCTATGTTAGGCTTCTACTTTATTCTTCATGTTCCTACTTGGTGTTTGCGAGATCCTATCATTCCTTTTATTGCCAGTAGGCTTTGATCCGCACTTAGTAGTAGAACACTTCAATCATGTAGAAGACAACAATGTGTCTGTCAGATATATGATGTGGTCGATAATCGCTACTGTTTAATGTTGCTTGTGATGTGAGAGGGTTCAGTGTCCTAACTTTCTTGACCTTGTTTCTTGGGGTCGTAGAAGAAGACAGTAATTCAGAGACTACATCCAGCAAATTAGTAAAGGAATGCAGCTTGAATTCTGAAACAAAAGATGTGCATGCTGTAGGTCCTTGTGTTGGATCTATATAGCCTTTACAAGACAATAGCTAACTTGAATAAATCCAAATCAACTATGTGAGAGACACTGACTATGAATATCAAGTGTTAATGCGGAATCTTAACACAAGAATTAAGAAGAACAATAATACTAATTTTGCTATTGATTTCTATTAAGCTTTAATGCTTCTATTACATATATGAAACTCTATGTCGTAGGGTTCTTTTTATACACCAAGGAAAACCCTAGCAGGCTTTACCAAACGTGTGAAAGGATAATACATATCCTTTCCTAAGATATCTCCTAAAATATCTCTAAGATAACTATTACCTCTATTCTGTTACATAAACAGACTTAACTACATACGACCAGTACTAACTATAGTACTGCCACTCTACCAGTACTAACTTTAGTACTGCCAGACTTAACTTAGTACTGCCAGACTTAACTTAGTACTGCCAAAACTAACTAATACTACCAGACTTAACTGTTATACTACCAGTATTAAGTCTTTTACAATCTATTTCCTACATAGTTCTCTAAGCTCATTTTCTAGACTATTTCTAGTAGCTTTTAACCTCTTGTTCTTAGTGATTATCTTTAAACTCATTTTGCATAATTTGTCCTATTCGTTTTGTCTTAGCTAAAATCATCAATCGATTGATTTCATCACCTAAAGTAGGAGGATCAGAACATACCTCATTTGATGCATGAAGTACAGACCACATTTTGTCTTTGACCTTCTCATCATCTTCTTCACCACTATTGCTCCAAGAACCTCCGACAAAGGCCCTTTGGTTCTTGTCTTTTGGTGGTTTTGGACATTCTCCAATAAGATGATTCGGGTCACCGCATCTAAATCATTTTCTACATCACTTTACCCCCCCCCCCCTGATCTTGTCATCACGGTTCTTTGGAACGTCTTTTTGTCGGTCTTAAGGGTTGTCTCACGATCTACTATTCTCTTAAAGAACTTCTTGAAGTCTCTTACCGCCATGGCGTACTCTTCGTCTTCACTACCGGAAGTCGAACACTCTTCATCACTATATTTTTTCTTAGCCTTTAAGGCAAGAGATTTCCTTTCAACTTTTGCTTTGACTATTTCAGAATATTTCTTAATGATCATCTCATGGACTTTGAGGTTTCCAATGAGCTCATCAAGAGATAGTGATGTCAAATCTTTTGAATCCTCAATCACCGTGACCTTTGCTCTCTATTCAGGATGTAGAGCCTAAGAAACTTCCTTACATTAGATTTCTTACTAGAATAACCTTCATCAAGAGCTTTAAGACTAGTAATAATAGTATTAAATCTAGCAAAAGCACTATCTATAGATTCGTCTTCGGAAATGACGAATTGTTATTTGTGAACAAAATGTCAATCTTATTATCTTTGACTTGGCTATTACCTTGATGGGTGATTAACAAAGTTTTCCAAATTTCTTTTGCCGTATTACACATGAAAATTCGTTCATATTCTTTTCTAGGCAAGGCATTGTAAATAACCATTTTGGCTTCATTATTTTTTGCAAGCCTTCTTTTAAGATCATCCGATTATTTTTCAAAAGGGATAACCTCATCAAGTTTGGTTTCCGGATTTTGATTTAACATATGTCTCGAATCTATTTTTCAATAAATAAAACTATCGCTTTCAAAAAGTGGTGGTCTTTGCATAGATTGCCCTTCTAGATATTTGTCGGAATCCATAGATCGATCCAAGCTTTAAAATACAATATATTTTAAAAATCTTAAGTGACCTTGGCTCCTGATACCAATTATAGAAAACTAGAAGGGGGGGTTGAATAGTTTTACCGGTTAATTTACGTTTTAAAACTTTACTTAGAAAATTGTTTGATTCGAGTTGTATGTCAATCAACCAACAATATGAATCACAACTAAACTATCTAACTAAGTAAGTAATAGCAATATAAAGAGATAAAGAAAGAAACGATCAAACCAAGACACCAAGATTTATTGTGGTTCGGCAACGAAGCACCTCTTCGTTCCTACTCCACTCCCCGAGTACTTCACTCGAGATTTCACTATGTCAACAAGCTCCTTTTAGGCTGAGAAAACCGTTTACACGTCGCTCACTTTCTTTTCCGACACTAAGCTAAATGTTGAGTCCTAATCTTAGCTAGAACCAATCTAAGACTTCACTAAGTCTTTACACACTCACAAGATATATATACCCTTGGATTGACACACAATCCAAATCACACCAATACACAATTTACACACTTGGATCTATACACAATCCAATTTACACAACAACACTAAATATATGAAATGAAGATTTGTGATCTTGAGGAAGAAGAGAGAGATCACTTGATAACAATTCGTATGTAGAAGAATACGATTGTTCTTCTCTTGCACTTGATTAGAAGAAGAAGAATGGAGGAAGAAAGAATTATTCACTTGAAACAAGTAAGGTTTGTTGTTATCAGATATGTGTTTTTAAAAAGAAAAGAAAGGAAGAAGAGAGAAAGATAGATCTGAAAATTCCATGGAAGAATCTAAGAGGTTATGTTTTTTCAGATGGGATGCCTAGTTATTTATAAAGGGACAAAAAATTAAATCCCGTTGCTGGTGGTGGTCCCGGCGGTCCCTTATATATAAGGGGGCTGCCAAACCTATAAGGGGGCCGTCACTAGACTCCGCTCCATTTTTTGTCCTTTTGTGGTGAAGGTTGTATCTGTTATGGAACCTTCCATTTTGGGGGGAAATTTTGAATTTCAAATTTTATGTTTTTAATAAAACATTTCTTTTAATGAATAAATATTTTGTTTTTATATTTTTATAAAAACACATTTGTAGAAATGTAAGGTTTAAGAAAAATATTTTCTTGATCACTAATCATGTTTAATGATTTGTTTATCCATACCTTAAGTGATTAATCTTAGAAATAGAATTTTATGATTAGTAATTTATAAACGTTTAATTTTATCGTAAACGTTTTCACATTTTGTTATTATCAAAACATTGAGAGGTCGAAAAATATAAATAACGTTTTTAGACATTATTTGTATTAACATGGGATAGCTCTCCATATAATAATTTATACATCTAGAATAATAGTTACACAAATTATTGTCCTTCTAAGTCTGTGTCTAGGATACGCTTCGGGCTTAACTAGTTAATTGGATATTGCCGATGGTTTATTGATCGTGTTGACTAGCAGGTGACCTAGATAATTCAACAAATAACGTTCTGATTCCATTGGATAGTTGGACAAGTGGACTACTAGTGTATAGATTGCCATTAAGCGGTAAGTGGGTAAAGTCTCTATGAGCTAGGGTTTAACAAGATCACCATTGCTTTAATCCCTAAGATAGATTATAATCAGCAAATAAGGATGCTTTATGCGGATGCTTTAATTGTGACAGAATTAATGTGTCTAGGTCTTAGGATGATGTAACGCCTAAGTCTTAAGAATGATATGCCACCTCGAGAGAAGAAATCATTGCACTTAATAAACAAACCAACGTTCTAATCGGATTAATAATGGTTAATACAGTTTTCTTATATAAGGTTCGACCGCTCTTTTATCTTTTGTCTATTAGCTTGCGTGGGTAACAGTGTCTTGAATTGATTGTAGTCACCAACCAAACCGTGCCAGTCTCTCAGGCTAAAAATCCCCCTTTTCCCATTAGAACTAGGATTTAGACTGACATAGGTTTAACATAGGTTTAGATTAGAATAGAATTAACATAGATTAGATAACCAAGATATTAATTAAATTAATAGATTTAACCTCGCTCTCAGTGATCGACACCCTACTTACCACGAAACTACTACCGATCGGGTACACTGCCCGTTAAAGTGTTGTTTTTGGTTGAGTCGGCAAAATATAAATTTAAAACTTGAAACAATAAAATATACAACGACACATCAGCTGGCCTTGAGAGGAGCTGAGAAGGAGTGTTTGGCTCTGTAAGAGGTCTAGTCTGGAGATATGTACCTTTTAACATTAGATTAGATCTAACCCTTAGGATTAGTATAATTTAGATTAGTGTATATTCTTGTATATTCTGTATATTTTGTATATTTGTCTTTAATTGTTTGCTTGTATATATTTGTGTGTTTAATTGTTTGCGTATTTAATTGTTTTTCTTGAATACACTGTTCTGGTCGACAGTTGAATACGGCGTATCCACTTCCATTGGATACGGCGTATCCGGTTCTCTGTCCAAATACAGCGTATTCAATCCAACAGATTAATACGGCATACCCACTTCCATTGAATACGACGTATTGATCATCTGATAAAATTCTTGGAACTTTTAAGCCAAATTTTTAATACCTTTCTCCCGCTGGTTCTACTGATAATTTTCTAGGTATTTTTCAGTAAGAATGACAAAGGTTATCAAAGGAGAGTTCGAGAAAATTAAGGATATTAAGGTCGAAGATGATTCGCTCGCTTGCGATTCACCACTTGAAGTTTTCAACTGTGAAGTCAGTCGATTAAGCAAAATGGATGACGATTTATTCACATATGAAGTTGAAATTGCTAACATCCCATGTGACTTAAGAGTAGATGATGATTCGGAGCATGAAGCTGATGATATGGGATTTGATCCGTCTGATATTGCATTTACTAAATGGTTGGGATCAAAGTTTTTCAACTACAAAACAATGGATCATTATACTATGAAAGCATTATGGATTTATTGGATCAGAGGAGATGAGTGGTGACATCAACTGATGAAGATTTTATGATAATGAAAATGAAATTGTTGAAGTCTTTAGAAATGACAACTAATATATTTAAATAAGAGGACAATCCTATTATTCAGCATTCAACGAATTTAATTATCTTTTAAAGGTAGATCCGGACTTACTTACAAAGGATATTATGGGGTTTAAAACCTATGATGATTACAAAGATGACTGGATCTACGAATAGAATAAGGATGTACCCTGGGTTGATGAGAAACCATAGACTGGCATTGGAGTTTGGATAGAACCGAAGCCAGTCATACATACTTGCAAGCCTTTCAATTATAAAACTGGGTGTTCGGAATGGCCAACATGCAGTTGGATGAATGATGGATACCGTAATGGAGGAAACTTGCCTGAAACATTTATTATTGAAAATCAACTCCATTATTAAGATTACGAGTGGTACGAAACTTTGGAAGATAGTGAGCTTAAAGACGAGGCTTTAAGAAACAAAGCTATCATGGAAGGATCTATCAAAGAAGATGATGATGAGTCACGTTATGAAAAAAAGAGACGATGGAATACTTATACAAACTACGATGATACTTATGAGATAAATCATAAAAATAATAAGAGAGAATAATTATTTGAAATTCAAGAGCTACCGTTGTGCAATATAAGGAGATATATGATGATCAAATATTTGTTCAATAATGATGAAGAGTTTGTTGCTGTAAAAGAAGACGAATACGACGATCTTACTATGACAAAAAGAGATGCATGCCAAGCTTACCAAGAAATCTTTCGGATTATGGACGAATGATGGAAGGTGACGCCCACCAAGGGATAAAAAGGAAGCTGAAGAAAAGTCTAACTTAAAGACTTCGCTGTAAACAAAAGTGCTTCCCGGGAGACAACTCGGAATGGTATTTAATTTTGTTATCGAGTCTGTCTTCCCAGACTTCAATACGGCGTATTAGTTCCACCCTATACGGTGTATTGGTTGTCTGGACGTTATCAGTCTTTATTTTTTTTATGCACTTTAAAAACATTATTGTCAGTTCTGCGAATACACCGTATTCAATTATTTGATACGCCATATCCACAGACTGACTCGTATTTAGTTTGTTTGAGTTTTAGTTTAAATTAACCGTAGGTACCAAGATAGGAATGCACCTGTTTTTCCTATATTTTATGCAGGACCTCGTGAAGGAAATATCGACAAATATTGGTGAAGAAATTTATGAATCTGGTAAATCTGAAGCGTTGAGTCTGAAAACTCAGACGGATGTTCAACAACAATCTTGCTATTAAAGCTCATCATGGAGAATTCTACCGAGCAAATATCAGGTGAGGTTCTCATTCTAATTCTTTTTAATTCCTCGTATTATGTTTTTTATATTTACAACAGAGGATGTTGTATAATTCAAGTGGTGTGAAGTCTGTTAAGACCTCTTAGTTCGTTATTAGACTCATACAGGAGATTAGTAAACAATGATTAATAAACTTTCAACGAATAATAACACAGAAATCAAGAGTTACTTCAAGGTTTTTTTTATTCACTATATCCACAAGATACAAATGATCCTTGAGGCTAAAACTAACTAATACATAAATAATCTAATAAACTATACATACAATACTCACACGACTTCTTTCTGGTGTGTCTAGACTCTCATTGGAGAGATCTAACTATGATGGATGATATAAACCAGACGCCTATGACCCTTTATATAGAGGGTTTACAAGAAAACCTAGCTTACATAGGAAGCTAACTTAATTTATCACATTAAGTCCTTGTTGTTTCATCTTTCTTCATTTATGCATATGTAATTTTGTAATCATCAAATCTGAGATCCCAACATCGTCACCCTATTTTGATATACAAACACAATCTTCATGAATGAAACAATCTTTAAGCTTCCCCTTGACTTAAGTCTTCTTGAACAACAACCCAAATTGCCACCACACATAATAAGCGGAATCATAATTTCTTGTAGTTTCTTCATTTTTGTAATCATCCAATAGGGGTATTCTGTAGATAAGCAACTTGTAAACACTTCCCCTCAAGTGGTGCATGTAGATGGTTAAACATGTCAACAATAAGCTTCCCCTGAAACCAATATGTTTACCATCTATTGAATCTTCAAATTATGTAGGCTCTATGTAATGATTACTAATGAAGAAAACTAAGTATAACGAACTTGATGTAGAAGTAGAATAACCCAAACTTGTGTTGTATATCTTGTACTGTCCATGTGACGTCAAACTTATAAATAAATGTGTAAAATATAAGTAGATCGTAACCTCTTGACAAAAATTATCATCTTCTATGAGACACTAGACCAAAGTGATAGCAAATGTGAGCATTGAGCACCATAAGTTAGATCACACACCTTTGCTAGATTTGTCAAGTCTTGTCACATTCGTTCTAAGACGAAACAAAGTTATTCTTCAATGTCTGTAAGCATTTCGAGATAGATAAAGCATAAACCTGTGAAACTTCACTTCAAGTCCAAATAAGTAATAAATAATCCTCTTCGTAACCAATTCTAATGAATAATCCAAAATACGAGCCATTAAATCTTGGTTTACGTCCAACAGTTGTAACTACTAACCCTAGCAGTACTAATAACCACAAAAAATATATACTAATACAAGATTTTGTTTATGGGAACCGAATAAAATTCCTAGAAATCAGGGTTTCAATATAATTATCCATCAATAACTGTTTCATCATATTGAAAACCCACGCACAGCTTATACTTTCAAAGACTTAATCAACATATTCCAAAATAAACCAAATCTTCAAATTCAAACTGTTGCCAATACCTGTTGTATCACATTTGGAAACAAATAAACAAAATAACCACGTCCAAATATACACTCCTGTATTTATCGGAACAACCCCTAAAACTTAGGGATTTCAAGTCGTTACAGATCCAATCCAAAACTAAGTATCATAAACAACTTCTCCCATTTATCAATACCTGCTGCGACAATGACATACCTACTTCAATCCACGATCACCATAATACCTGCAGAAGTTCTATCTTTCTATTCCCATATCTTTGCTAATGAATACAGTAGCAAGCATCAGCAACCAATCACGCACACAATCACAAACCAACTAATGAACACCAAACTTCCATAGAACAGATAGTGATTAGAATAAACAACTATTCACAATTAAATCCTCCATGAACCAGAAGCCAAATCCAACAAAGAACATATCCAGAACATAACAAATATCCATATATATATACCGAAACCCTAAACCTCTAAGGTTCTTGAACGATTAGTATGAATATCAAAATAACCCTGAACAAGCTTGATTTCATTTTTAAGAATAGTAAAACAAATCACCATATATCACAGATTTGATTTGACTTCAGTTAGGATTTATTGTTAACCCTAATTTGTTGTATCACCTGTTTTTCTCCAAATACATGTTATATGCTGATTGTAACTCATATTCACAGCAACACAATCAAGCAGTAGAAAATATATCAGTAAAGAATCATTACCAAGAAACCCGAAGATCAAGGAAGATTAGAGAAACAAGTCTTGAATTTGGGTTTTCATAAACCCTAGCCATTTGTTTTTCATACGCACCATCAGACCTTGTTCCTTCATTCAACTTTCATGAACAGTAGATTGTTGAGTTCTTTGTTACTGCTTTAAACATGAACCACACAACAGCTTCTAGATACACAGTAACAAAACATACAACAGCTTCAATAACCATCTTGTTTTTACCAAATTAGAGCATATAACGAAACCTTAATTTACCGATTTTTAATAGTTATAAAAAAACAGAAATCCAAAACCCTTGTAGATCCTCGATATCAAGAGCCACAAGGCTCTGATACCAATTGAGAAGTCTGTTAAGACCTCTTAGATCGTTATTAAGACTCATCCAGGATATAGTAACAATGATTAATAAACTTGCACACCAGAATAATAACACAGAAATCAGAGTTACTTCAAGGTTTTCTTTATTCACTATATCCTCAAGATCAAATGATCCTTGAGGCTAAAACTAACTAATACATAAACTAACTAATAAACTAACTAATGCACACACGCTTTCTTTGGTGTGTCTAGACTCTCATTGGAGAGATCTAACTATGATGGATGATGTAAACCAGACGCCTATGACCCTTTATATAGAGGGTTTACAAGAAAACCTAGCTTACATAGGAAGCTAACTTAATTTATCACATTAAGTCCTTGTTGTTTCATCTTTCTTTATTTATGCATATGTAATTTTGTAATCATCAAATCTAAGATCCCAACAAGCGGGGGGATGGAATTAGAATGATCACTTGTTCTATTTTTCACAATAAAAAGCTTAAATTATGCTCAAATTTTAAAAAAATTCAAGCATACTTTTGTGAAATTACATGTTACATAACCCGCACACAATAACTCTTGTTATATATTGTGAGGATTTAACCTTTCCGTTTCCAAATGTTTACCCAAATTCTACAAAATATGAGTGTGCCGGTGATGTTTATAGACTTTAGAACTAGGCTTGGTTATCTATTACGAGACCACATATAATAGGAGAATTATGGATTAATTTCGTGTAACTTGTTTAAATTGTAATCTTAGTATTACACCAAATTTGCCTTTACATGTTATTTATTAACTAAACTACTACGCGTTAGTTTAACCTCCGTTTAAACCTTCCACTCTATTCTTAGAGTGATGTTCCACTAGAACAACAGTAGAGCCAAGCCTTTAAAATCTACACCAACTATTTGTTTTGTTACACCCTTACACCTTAACTTCCATGTTAGAATAAAGTTTATTTACAGTTGCTAGTTGATTAAAGTGTAAGTTTTGTTATTTCCGAGTCTTGTGGGGGGGTCATTTTATAATCTTGGTGCAGGTTGGAAAAAATTTGCACATTGCAAATGAGAATGTATATTAGTAGTCAAAGCTCATGTGATTTTAATACCGTCATAATTATTGGTGAAACCGAATAACAAAAAAATTACCGAAGGAATTATCCGAAATTATTATGATGGTGAAGATGGTGAAACTACACCGAGATTTGAAGAAAAGTTAGCAAAAAATGAAAAAAATGAGAAAAAAGTAATAATAATAATACAAAAAAAGAGAGAAAGAAAGTTTCAAGATAATCGTTTCGCAAAAAGCATTATCGAAGGAATTATACGAAGGATCGATTATTCGTTGATACGTCTAAAAATCAACGATGTAGAGTATTGTACAAAGTGGAAGATATCGCCACTTGCCTTGTGAAGTATATAAAAGTTTTGGGATGATTGGGAAGTTGACCATTACGGGAACGCCAACTTAGGTTGTTGTTTTTGATCTATAATCAAGACGTTGTAAATAGTTGTGTCTTAATCATGATAACGGTCGGGAAATAAGTGTCTAGCAACTTGTACTTTAGGCTTAATCTATTTGTTTCTTGATTTTATTTAACAACAATTTACTTCCCTCTCACCTAATGATTAGCCATTGGTTTTACGCGAATAAGGATTCATACGAACATGCATGTCTATCCCGGCGTTCCGGGTGTGTATGCATGTCTTGTACCTTGTTGGTTTACGACTTTTGGTGAAAGTTAGAAGGTTCCTACCCTATATCATTCTTCATCCTAACCGTTGGTTAAATTCGAATGGGGATGTGATCGAACACACATGTCTATCCTGGTGTTCCTGTGTATGTATGTGTGCTTCAGTGCCGTGTTGGAGTGGTACTTCTGGTGAAAGATTGTAGAATGATCAAACCGTACGCCTTTCCATACAAAAACCTATATTTACCTTTATAAACTTGTTACTCCTTGGCTTTAGTGGTGAAGATGTGTATCCTTGCCAAGCTTATGATAGAATACTCGTCACGACCGAGCAATTGAGCGAATTAGTTACATGTTACCACATAGATTAGTTGAGTGATTTGAGTGTTTTCATCTTTCTATTTCGTGAGGTGTTTGGTTGTGTACTAGTAAATAGATCAAAAATAAGTGCGTTAACAGAAAAATCCTTAAGGGTAATTTTTATAAACTCTAAATGGTACTTTGAGGGACAAGTAGGATTCAAGTGAGGGAATATTTAGATGACATCCAAATACGTTTATTTTATTAAATCAATTTTATACAAAGTTTATTAACCCAAGCTTTGTATAGTTATTGCAAAATGGTTTCTTATAATCGTTTTATTTGAGAATTGTAGTATTTATAGAGTAATTGTGAAACTTGCAAAAGGCGCGCCATTATGAGCTTAATATAATAGATATTTTGGAAGATTTTGTTCTGAAGACCAATACGCCGTATCCATCAAAAAAGATATGGCGTATCCCTTACCTGCCCTCTCAAAGACACCAAAAGGAATGGAGATCAATAGCCGGATCACTGAGGACTAAATACGTTTATTCAAGATATGAAATCAATATAATATTATTGAGATATCAAACATGGTCCCTACTTAAGGAAATCCCCAATTCGCCAGTATTCCAATACATGGAGACGCCGTATCACCGACTTCCAAAACATTATAAATAGAAACTCTAAAAACGAGCTTTTAAGTGTGCTATATATATTCTCGATACATAAACAACAAATGTGGATTTTCAGAGGATTAAAAAAGAGTAGAGAGGTCGAGCACGTATTCAATTCCATAGGAGACATGTGTAATTTCTTATACTTTAGTATAATCAATTTAGTTTTTTGTATCATTCGTTAATCGGTTAGTTACTTGGCTAAAATTATTACTTCTTGTATTTATTCATGACGTTTGATGGCCTATACCTTCGGGTATTTGCCTTTATTATGAAGATCTGAATGTTGGTATTTGTTTATATCGATTTCTTGTATTTATCGTTGAGTCGCTTGTTTTTGTTTATCAATTTTTACTTGTTTCCCGCGCTTGGTTATGCGAACCTAATCATTCAACTGGATCTAGCAAAGTAGACCAGTGGATCTTGATCCGGGATAGCTCTCCATATAGTAATTTATACTTCTAGAATATAGTTAACAAAGTTATTGCCTTCTCAAGTCTGTGTATAGGATACGCTTCGGGATTAACTAGTTAATTGGATAATACCGGATGGTTTTTTGATCGTGTTACTAACAGGTGACCTAGATAATTCATCAAATATTGTTCTGATTCCATTGGATTAGTGGGACAGTGGAATACTTGTGTATAGATTGCCATTAAGCGTTAGTGGGTAAAGTCTCTATGAGTAGGGTTTAACAAGATCACCATTGCTTTATTTCCCCAAGATAGTTTATGATCAGCAAAATAAGAATGCTTTATTGCGGATGCTTTTAATTTGTGGACAGAATTTAATGTGTCTAAGGTCTTTGGATGATGTAACCCCTAGTCTAGAATGATATGCCACATCGAGAGAAGAAATCATGCATTAATAAACAAATACGTTTCTAATCGGATTAATAATGGTTAATTACAGTTTTTTATTTATTAAGGTTCGACCGTCTTTTATCTTTTGTCTATTAGCTTTGCGTGTGGTAACAGTGTCTTGAATGATTGTAGTCACCAACCAAAACTGTGCCACTCTCTTGGGTGAATATCCACATTTTCCCATTAGAAAGCTAGGATTTAGACTGGGGACCATTAGGTTTAACATAGGTTTAGATTTGCTTAAGAATTAACATAGATTAGATAACCAAGATATTAATTAAATTAATAGATTTAACATCGCTCTCAGTGATCGACACCCTACTTACCACGAAACTACTACCGATGGGGTATACTGCCCGTTAAAGTGTTATTTTGGTTGAGTCGGCAAAATATAAATTTAAAACTTGAAACAATAAAATATACAACGACACCTCAGCTGGCCTTGAGAGGAGCTGAGAAGGAGTGTTTGGCTCTGTAAGAGGTCTAGTCTGGAGATATGTACCATAAGGAAGGGATGTTCATTGTGTAGATGTTATGTCCTGGTGGGTAGTGTATGATGGGTGGAGGAGAAGGGGTAACACCCTTCTTGGGCCTGCCATAAGAGGTTAGGTTGGTTCTAGACAGGGGTGGGTGTTTCCTAACAAGTGATGCCAGGGCCCTCTATGCTTTTTGTTCTATCCAATGAAGGGTAGTGTTGGATAGTCTATTGGTGCAAATGGTCATGGAAATGTAGCTTGCCAAGGAAGAGCCCCCCATCTAGTGTGAATGGGTGTTATGCCTTTCTTGATGATGCCTTCTCTTTCTTCTCAAATTCCATTATGGATGTGGGTTGAATGGTCTCTTGGGAGATTGAGTTATGGAAATGTAGTCAAGAAGGCATGGTATTTTTGGTGCTTAAAGATGAAAACTAAAGGCCTATGTAAAGCATAATTCAGAATTCATCTGGTTGGATTATGGTTTCAAGATTTCATATGGCAGCTTCATCAGACATCCTCTGTCAAATTTAGTTTGTCTGTATTATCAGATTTATACTCTTGTTTGTTGAGGATTAGATTCTAGTTTGTATGTTTGAATAAGGAGATATGGATTGTATATCTTCCTTAGATTTTGTAATTTGTTAAAGCTTATTAATGAAATTTTCACCTTTGCATAAAAAAAATGACACATTTCAATAGGCTACCTCCAGTCCGTGGAGGTCCATCATCAGTTTAGAAAGCATCTTTCGGATTTTAAACATTAACATTGATTTAGTTTTTAATGGATCCACTTTCAAGTTCTAGCAACATGGCTAGGAGCGGCAGACTCAAAACAATCTTTCCCATATTATATATATATATACTCTGTGGAAATAAATAAAACGGATATATTTAATGAAAGATGTAACTTTAGCAACGACCCTTTGTCTCACTCTTTACCAAGAGCCGTTTGCTCCTGGACTAGCCAGTCCTTATGTTTGTTAGACATGGTGAACTGATAACCATTTGTTGTGTTAGTGCATAGCACCTCCACCAAGTGTTATCTCTTCTCAACTCCATTTTTCATAAACTGCTCTCTATTTATATATCACAGCTCTGAAAATTCTTTCAAACATTTACAAATTTATTACTGCTGAGCTTGTTTCTCAATTAACTTCAAGAGTTGATAGCATACCTCATCTTTTCTTTCTCCCAAAAGCTTCTTTTCAAGCATAGCTTAACAAACTCTAGATGGTAATGGATACTTGACTTCAGTCAGCATATAAATGTGTGTAGCCTCCAAAGTTAAACAATGAACAGCACAACTATGAAAATATCTCCAACTGAGTACCTTTTGTTGATGTGTTAAATTCCAAACAGCATCCTCTGTAGATGGTGGATCAAACATAGTCTTTTAAATCCCCTCATAAAACCCTTTCAAATTCTTCTTCAGGCCTGTTATCTCCATACTTCAACATCATCAGCCTATATAACTCCTTGAGATCATCTCTTGTTAAATCATTCAATAAGCCTTGAAAATTTACATATACCACATCTGTGTTATCTTCCCTGATGATCTGATAAGCACCTCTCTTTCCAGTCTTGATAATCTACCATTTAACTATCTTTGCAGGTGTTGGTCCTTGTGGAATTAAACTCATTGGAAACTCTTCTGAAGATGGTTCATCCACTCTTTCCTCCATGTAGGCTTCAACATCCTCCTCGGTGCCAGATTCAGACTTCTTATGCAATCCTTTCCTTGCCAAAGATTTTCTGTTAGTATATCTTAAAATAGGCTTTTTGATCTCAAATTCCTTTTCTCTCTTCACTGACTCTTTATCTTTCTCTTTAGGAACAGAAACATCCTTCCTTGTGTCAGACTTTAGCTTCTTGGAAGATTCTGTTTTTTTTTTTTTTTTTTTTTTTTTTTTTATTTTTTTTTTATTTTTTTTTTTTTTTTTTTTTTTTTTTTTTTTTTTTTTTTTTTTTTTTTTTTTTTTTTTTTTTTTTATATTTTTTTTTTTATTTTTTGAGCTCTTCGCCAGTTCTTTTCCTACTCCCTTTTCCTCTGTAATCCATAGCACAATACCTTTCAGCTTCTCATCAAATACTCAAATTTTAACCTTAAGTTCTTCATCTGTAAGCTTTTTACTGAGCCAATTCCATCTCTCTGATTCTTTTAAAAAAGTAGCCATATACTGTCATTTGTCTGATGCTGAGGTCATTGGTTTTATCCTATTTGAGCTTTTTCCTTTTGCTCTGCAATAAGTTTTCTTCTCTGACTAATTAAACCCACCATTCTCTAAGCATAATCAGCCTCAGATACATCTTCTCCTGCAATCTATTTGACCAGATATGGATTTGCCTCCAATTTAGCCCGAATTGTGTCCCAATCTTCTTCTGTATAAAATTGAGCAGCCTCTTGCACTTGAGCCATTCTTTTCTTATTTTTTGACTTCAGCCAACTCTAATCCTTTTTGTAACTTTTTAGCCAATTCATCCTCTCTTTTTAGTTCTTCTCCTTCTTGCATTTTCAGCCTCATCCTCCCTTGTATTCTTGTTATTCTGCCAAACTAGCCTGCTCTTCTCTGATTTGTTTCTTTGTTCTTTTGGTCTGAGGAGTCTCTTCAAGTACGCTTTCCTTCTCTTTGACTAGCACTAACATATTCCCCACTAGAACTAATTTTTTCACTAGCGACATAATATACTGTGAAACCAGAACTACACTTAAAACCTTCGAAACTAGTACTAACATCTTCAGCATCCAGTCTTCTCCTTACTCCAGTCTTAACATTTCTCCTCTTGGTCTTGATTTGACTAAGGACTTCAGCTAGAGTTTCAGCTGCTTCTAAACCTTGAGGACTAATATCTGTTTCTCCTGAAGATTTGCCTTGTTTGGGAGTCTCAAAAACTTCTGATTCATCTTTTTGTAAATTCCTCCCCTGTTTGGAAGAATTTTCAGCACCCTCATCTTCCTGAAACGTGAGAAACCACACGTGCTTGATCTTGACAACGATTTTTCCATTTTTTCTTAACTTTCTTTACCAACTTCACTATTGCATTCCCCATAGTCTGCTTAGTCTGCTTGAGATCCTTCTCCAAGCTGTCAATCCTGGTCATTAACTGTGGAACCAGTTGAAAAAGATCATCAACTGACATGTGCCCTGTTTCTGCCTCATGAGTGTGAGTAGGAGCCTGGGTTTGTGGAATGGCAGATTCGTGTCTAGGTGAAGAGGGTTGGTGTTCAGGTGATAGTTGCTCAAAGGGGTGCTCCATGGTTTCATGTTCAGGTGCAGGAGAAGGTGATGAAGGTTCAGATGTTGTTTTAGTTACAGGTGTAGGTGGAATGGTGGGGGATTCAGTTGGTGCAGGTTGAGAATAGGTGGTGTGGAACTGTAAGGATGATGTTAGAGAATGAAGTTCTATTTGATCTTCATGACCTGCGATTGAGCACAACAAAGCAACATAGCATGTAATAAAATTCTTGGTACCACCCCCTAAAACCCATCTTCATGTTCAAAAATCTTTTTTGGTCAACCACACTAAAAAAGGGTGTTTGCTTTCATTTGTATTCCAAAATCATTTGTAGGAAGTCGGGGTAACATCAAAAACTTAGATTTACTTTTCAAATTAGCCACCATTCCATCAAAAATCAATTTTGAAAAGTTATAAACCCTGCCAGTAGAAAGACAAATCAAAGCAGTGGCAATATTGCTACCAAATTGATCCCATCCACCACTTTTAGGGCTTATGCAGTGTAAAATATGATGAACCAAGAATTGCCATTGGGGTATGAAAAAGATTTTCCAAAAAGTAAAAGAACCATCAGTTGGATACCCTATATTCCCCATTCCCTCAAAAATCTCGGTATTTGGCAACATAGAAATCCCTGAAGCATCTGCTAATTGAAGCTTGCTTTAAACAGATGCCTTATTGATTGTATACTCAAGAGTATCTCTGGTTGCTCTTAGTTCTAGAGTCCCAATAGCTAGAGTTAAGGCAGTTACAGTCTGCCAAAACTGTTTGACTAGGGAGTCATAGACAGTAGGATTGTGAGTCAAGGCATACCTGATATGCGAGCCTTTTAAGAAGTCTACTATCTTTGCAAACCCTGCACTTTCTTCAAGTTTCTTTAAGAAAATCCCCAACTTGTTTGCTTGTCGCAGTATTTCATGGAAGCCATTGTAGTAAAAAGGTTGTGATTGTTGGTGATTATCAACTGGGTTTGTATGCGAAAAATAATGAATTTCAATTGTTCCTCTGAGAAAATAGACTATTTTTAATGAAGAAAACTATTTTGGGTGAGATAAAACAGTAAATATCCAATTTATCATACCGCCTTAAATATCCTGCATTTGCTATAACGTCAAATTTTATTGAAAGTCAAGTTTGTGAAGACCAAACAGTAACAACGACTAGGTTTACCAGAATAAATATTGGCCTACCAGACTTAAATCTGGTCAACCAGTATTAACAATTTTATTGTCAGAACTAAACAATAAGCTTACCAGGATTAATATTGGCCTACCAGACTTAAATCTGGTCAACCAGTATTAACAATTTATTGTCAGAACTAACAATAGGCCATTTTAACCAAGGATTAACTATAAATTACCAGAATAATATTGACAATAACCAGAATATAACTTTTTGCACAACATCATTTCACTTTAATATCCATGCAACCAATGCATCCAAGTATAACCTGAAAACGTTAAGCCACACACAAAATAACTACAAAACTATTCAAAGACACTATTGTACTAGATCTAGTATAGTTTTAATACCTACTAAAAGTAAAGATTAACCTATCAAATTAATTCAACAACTAGTATGAACTAATTTACAAACTATACATTTAATCCCCCCTTAAAATGTAGCTATGGATTTATCATACCAATATTAACCACTAAGAAATTGAACCTTGGTCCATCAAAAGCTTTGGTCAATAGGTCAGCTACATTGAAGTCTGTGTGAATTTTCTCCACCCTAATGAGCTTCTTCTCATAAGAATCTCGTATAAAGTGGTGTCTAATCTCTATGTGCTTTGTCTTGGAGTGATACACAGGATTCTTCACAATGCTAAGAGTGTGCCCATTCATTATCGAATGTGATTTATGGAATTCATTATAATTGAAACCATAGTCCAACATTTGTTTCTGAATCCACAATACTTGACCACAGCAACTTGCAGCAGCTACATATTCAGCTTCTGTTGTAGAGTTAGCCACTATGGTTTGTTTCTTGCATTGCCATGAAATTAATCTGCTTCCAAGAAATTAACAACCACCAGTTATGGATTTTCTGTCAAGGTTTGCCCCAGCATAATCACTATCTGAGAAAGCTTCCAGGTCAAAAGATGATTCTCTAGGATACCATAAACCCAAATTAGGTTTGCCCTTAAGTACTTAAAGATTGCTCTTCACAGCACTTTAGGTGGTGAAGTCTTGGGAGTAACCAGAAAACGAGAACAACACAATACTGCAAACATTTATACAGGACCTAAGGCAGTTAAATACATGAGAGGAACATATCATAGGAACTAGTATAAGTGTAACATTACCACCTTCAATCATCCTTCCCAACTTTTGTCATGCCATCTTGGGTCTCCATTGGGGTTTTGCATTTTTCACGCTTGCAAGGTCAAACTTTTTCACATGTCTGCAACATCCTTTCTTGAGAAATAAAAATTACATCTGTCTTTTGCTTGACTTGAATCCTAAGGAAGAATATGAAGTTTCACCCATGATAACTCATTATGAAATCTGCCTTTCATCAAGCCACAAATTCATCACACGCAAGACTTTCTAGTAGAAGCCAAAAAATGATATCATCTACATACCTAGAACCATCATGATATCCTTCTTTCCTTCTAAATAAACAAAGTCCTTGTCATCGACCCTACTATACCATGCTTTTTTCTAGAATGTTGATATAAAAAAAAAAAAAAAAAAAAAAAAAAAAAAAAAGAAAAAAACTAAAAAGAGAAATTAAAAAATAAAAAAAAGTACATACCAAGATCCTAGGAGCTTGATGTAAGCCATATAAAGCTTTAACAACCTTATAAACCTTCTTAGGATGATCATGATCAACAAAACTAGGAGGTTGAGAAACATACACCTCTTCATCGATAGTGCCATACAAAAATGCACTTTTTACATCCATTTGGTATACTAATGAACCCCATAAATGAGCAAAATGCCTAAAAATAACCGATAGCACAATTCTTGCCACAGGAAGCAAAAACTCAACATAGTCATTACCCTCTTCCTGTCTGTAACCTTGGGGCACTATCTTGCCTTATTTCTGACAACTACTCCTCTTTTATCCCATTTGTTTCTGTATACCCATTTTGTTCCAATCACCTTTTCTCTATGAGGTAGATCTACTAGAATCCAAACCTGTTGCAGCCTAAACTGTAACAACTCCTCTTGCATAGCTTCAACCCAACTGTCATCTTTAAGAGCTTTAGAAATCTTTTTAGGTTCCTTCTGAGATAAGAAGCTGGCAAACAAGCAATGATGTTGATCTTTGTGATTGTTCATTTGCTGCTTTTGAACATAACTTACAAGTGCATGTTCTCCAGAAGTTTGCTTCACTCTGCTTCTAGTTTGCAAAGATGACTTAGGAGCGCCAAGTATTTGGCTTTGTAGGTGAATGTTGTGAATCCTAAGAGTAAGAATGGGACTAACAGCTACTTCTGTTGGTAAGTTGTTGAAATCATGGACCATACCCTCTTCATCATAAGAAGCTTTATCAAAAATCCCTTTCTGAGGCTTGTTAAAGATTGTGAGCTCTGGCATATCTGAATCATCTTGATCAACAGGTTGAGTATTAGCTGGTTCACTACCAGAAGTAACTGAGTTAGGACTGGTAGCTTTGGTAGTAGTTACTTCCCTTAAATGCTTTTGAGCAAGTTGATCCAAGTCTCTTCTAAAAGCTAGAATTTCAAGAGTATCTTCTGAAATGCCAGTAGAAAAAGCTTCCTTCTCTTGTGGTTGAAGGTTTTGAAGTTCTGTCAAAGACTTCTCTTCCTTTGAATTAGTAGAAGACTTCCTTGGTCTAACTTTTGTTGCAGAATGCTTTATTGTTGTAGGCACAACAATAAGCTCCTTATTCTCATCTGCTTCTTCAGAAGCATTTGCATTAGGAGTTTGTAGTGTACCTGCACTGTTAGTCACTTCTAAAGTACCTGCATATGGGTTAGTTTGATTCTCC
>BQNB010044111.1:0-45087 GCA_026074375.1 Tanacetum coccineum
GATGGGACAGACATTTACCCTTAATAGAATTCTCCTACAATAACAGCTATCATACAAGTATTAAGGTGGCACCTTTTGAGTCTGTTGGGCTGAGGTGGGAGACGCTCAGCTTACTGGACCAGAAATTGTTCGTGAGACAACAGAGAAAATTATCCAAATCAAGCATCGTCTGCAAGCTTCACGTGATCGACAAAAGTGCTACGCTGATAAGGTTATGTTGAAAGTATCACCCTGGAAAGGTGTAATACGTTTCGGCAAACGGGGAAAGCTGAACCCTCGTTATATTGGACCTTTTAAAATTCTCGCCAAGGTGGGAACGGTTGCACGTCTCGAACCTTAAGAAGTGCTTATCCGATGAACCGCTCGCGATTCCATTGGACGAAATCCACATTGACGAAAAGCTCAATTTCATTGAAGAACCGGTTGAGATTATGGACCGCGAAGTCAAGCGTTTGAAGCAAAGTCGCATTCCAATCGTGAAGGTCCGTTGGAATTCAAGAAGAGGTCCCGAGTATACCTGGGAACGCGAAGACCAAATGCAGAAGAAGTACCCTCATCTGTTCGCTAACCCTGTATCCGCATCTCAAGCTACGTCCTAAGCTTTGAGGACAAAGCTCTTTTAACGGGGAAAGGATGTCACACCCCGTAAATTCCCGGTTAGTATTCCGACCCATTCCGGTCATCTACTTTAAATTTTATACGTTACGTTTAAATCTGACAGTTTACCGGGGAACTAAACTGCGTAAAAACTGAGAAACGTCATCGGACGCGTTCCGGCACCGGTTAAAAATTTACTTAGGCATTTTATGTGTTATATTAGCTTTCCTGAGTGTTTCGTGATTTTTAATCACTTCCGATATTAATTTTAGGGTTTTATCCTTTAAATTGCGTTTTCGCGTTTTAGACCAAACGGAACCCCGGAAACTCAAAATCTTTTCGTGTAAACTCAAGTTATCGATAATATTATACCCTAAGCCTAAAAATTTCGTTCACCTCTTTTCCCTAGCCAAATGTGGCGCCTAAACTACAACAAGTATACTTGGACTCAAAAATAAAAGAAATGGCATCTTATTTTGAAAGCCTCACCCATGTGTGCATACTTGATGAGAAAATGACATCTTTGTTGTCTTGTAATTTGCATGCATGCAAGTTCTTACACATCACATGCATTCTTACATTTTGACTAAACCTTTGAATAAGTAATTTTGAACTTTACCAAGTATAATGAACCTTGGCTAGAAAAATTGAACCATCTTGGTCCCTTGTGAGCCATGCTCGGCCGAACCAAGACCAAACACACCTTTGGTGTGTGTTGGTCACTTATGCACCATTTGGACCCTTCAAACCCTAACTCATGGCCTATATATATAACACTTTCTCTACACTAGGTCACTTCATTTCATTTGTAACTCACCAAAAATTTTCTTCCTCCTCCCTTGTGTCTCCTAGCTCACGGCACACCCCCACCAACATACACCATCCATATCTTTTGATTTCTAGCAAGATCCAAGTGTTTAAAGTTCATTCCTAGTTATATCTAAGGTGTTGTGAAGCATAAATTCCTTGATTTCAAGAATTATAAAATTAGGGTTTTCAAGATTACTTGGGGTTTTTATAGATCTATAGTTTGTGGGTATAGATCTAGTATTTTTGCTACTTGCTCTTCTTGATTTGTAAGTGTTCCTTGAATCTTTGTTTGGTTTCATCCATTTTTTATAGATCTATGTTTGTTCATAAAGATCCATGTGTTTGTGTAAATTTTTACAAAAGAAATAAGTTAATATTTGTCATCTCTTATAAAATGGAAGTAAATATTGTTACCACTTTATGTTTATGTTTTATAATATGTTCTTGGTGAGATTGAGAGTTGATGAGAGTTGCAACAATAGAGATTAGGTTGGATTAAGGTTAGTTTTGTGGTGGATTAGTTGTAAATAAAGGTTGAACTAGATTAGGCACTAATATGCGAGTTGGGTTGATTTTTGGTCATATTTCGGCAAAACAAACTTGCTGTCCCGAATTAGTTTGGTGGTTTTGAGCGACTTAAAAATGTTTTCATTAGGCGTAAAAGTAGTTTTCGAAGAGCTCATTTCGAATAGATAATTTTTCATATATCACACTTTAAAATCGGACTTAAAACGGCCAAGTTATGGCCAAATGAAACTCGAAACATTTTTCGGCGAAAATGGAAATAGTAATGACCAGATCAGCAGCTAAAACGGGCGATTCGGAGCCCTTCGGGTCCGAATCGGCTTAAGTATAAAACACGAAAGTTGTCCGGAATGAGATTTTACTATAACGTTGGCAAACGCTTAGCCTATAAAGTAAAAAACTGAGACATTTTTACCACAAATCGGAAATATAGATGTTAAGAAACACCCAAACTAATGCATTGCTATTGAATATAAAAGGGGGGATTTCGGGCACTTTTTCGGTACGATTTTGGATGTTTTAAATGCAGGCGAAACATATTGGATTGGTTAAGTAATTAGTGTAGAACAACTAGAAATGTTCATGTGAGGCCTATTTGAAGGTGACGACCTTAATAAAAAGTAGGATTATTAAAAATAGTACGAATTGGACATTTAGGCGATTTAAACATAAAGATTAGATGGTTTAGAATTGTTTAAGCGATTTATAAAATATGAAAACTTAAGAAAATAGAGGACGCTATTAACGCTTTGAAACTAAAAAGTTTCCTAAAAGAGAAAGTTTCTAAAAATAGTAACTCTTTGCAATTGCCGGGATTTAACTAAGACATGGTAAAGTTTCAAAGTCTTTATTTCTAAACGCAAACCACACTTGATGCTTGTAATGATGAAAACTGGATGCTTTACTTGTTTCTGTGATAAATGCTAAGTGGATACCATACTTACTCTAGGTCGCGGCTAGACCTCCTTATATCTTCATCACTTGTTGTGATTATCGCTCATCCTTGCTAAGGTGAGTTCATAGCCCCACATTTTTACTGATTTACAAACGCTTTATACTATGGGGTGAGAAACATTGTTTGCTTTTAAATTGGACACAAGTTCTTTACGCGAGTTTTACTTGTTTATGTGTTGCCTAAGTTGCTTACAAACCTACTACTGCCCAACTTATCATGAACTGTTAGTTTCTCGACCGGAGGACCGGTTAAGGGAGCGCGAGTGAATAGATAGATCTATTGGGACTAATTATCCCTATCCGCTTTGGTTCCACTTAACGAAGAACAAACGGATATATGTCATGTCGATTGTACATTATGGTGGTCTTTGGTTTGGGACACCGGTTTAGGGCAGGAATACTATGCAACAGGATGTAGCATGCCCTGTTGATTAATTAGCTTCAGTGTCATGAGCTTAGTGCAACAGTAAATACTTTTTATGTGATGTTGTTTTCGTTATAGTAGGTCACATACGTTTTTGAAAGCTTGTGGTCCACTCTGGAACTTAAACCTATGAATTCACCAACATTATGTTGACGTTTTAAACATGTTTTCTCAGGTGCTTAGCTTGGAATTGATTCTTGATGCTATGTGGAGTCTATGTGCTATGTGACTTCGCAAATTTCGAGACTTATCTATTATTTACTCGTTGTCATTATTAAAACTTTGTTATGCTTCCGCTACTTTTAACTTAATTATTATGGGCTGTAAAACTTAAATCTATTTTATTTTATGCAACGAGTAAACTTTTTCAAACGTCCATGATTAGTGGTCGTTCTTTATTGCTTTGTGATCGGATTGTTATGACGTCACGCCCTCGGACACGTAATTCGTCCAGGCCCCGTTTGGGGGTGTGACAATTTGAATTCGAGTTAGTCGGTTCGTGTCAATTTGGGTCGGCTCAACTCGTCCTTTCGGGTTTGGGTAAACCCGAATATGAATAAAATGTAATAAAAATGTTTTTTTACTCGTTTAGATAGAATATTTATAAAATATATATTAAAAAAATAAAAAAAATTATTCGGGACAATCGGGTCGACCCGAACCCGAGTTATCAATAATTTCCAACCTGATACCCGACCCAATTTAGTATTCGGGTTACTCGAGTTTGTGGAAAAGTAGAAGGGGGTTGAATAGTTTTACCGCTTTTTAATTTAGTGAATAGCTTGTTTATAAAAACTTGGATTCGAATTAATGTGAATTCACAATGTGCATAATATGAACAATTTAACTAAACAAATTAGTAATAACAATATACGAAATAAATATACAAGACAAGAGATAAGAGATAGAAAGATCAAGCCACAAGACAAGGATTTATAGTGGTTCGGTAACGAAGCACCTCTTCGCCCTACTCCACTCCCCGAGCACCAAACTCGAGAGTTTTCTTCACTATGTCAACAAGCTCCCTTTAGGTGGAGAAAACCATACACAACTAAGCTTACACCGATTTCCGACACTAAGCCAAATGTCGAGTTTTAATCCTAGCTAGAACCAATCTATCACAACTAACCACACTACTTCACAACAATTCACAACTTCTCTTCAGCACACCACTTTTTCTTCACTTCACAACTTCTTTACACTTCATAACTTCACTTCACAACTTCTCTACCCTTCATAACTATTCTATACACAACTTCACTTCACAACTTCTCTACCCTTCACAACTATTCTATACACAACTTCACTTCACAACTTCTCTACCCTTCACAACTATTCTATACTTCACTTCACAACTTCACTTCAACTAAACACTACCTTGATCACACCAATCTAACACTACTTACTAAGATCACCCCGATTTAACTATACTTACAATGATCACCACAATCTACCTAGTATACACAACTACGATACACACCTTCACAATATACACCAATGATTTACAAGAAATAATACAATTGCAACAAGGTTGCAAGGACACACACTAATCTATAATACTTCTTTACCTGATGGTAGGAAGTATTCTTCTCTTGCACTTGAAGATCTAAGCTTGGATCACTTTGAAATAAAGCTTATGATTAAATGATCAAAGGATTGTGGGAAATATGTGGACTGATTTTAGACAGAAAAGAATGAGTGCAAAAGGTGAGAAAAACAGTGGGGAATAGTCCAGTATTTATAGGCAAACCTAAGGTAGGGGTTGGTGGGTCGGGAGTAGGTGGTTAGTTGGTATGGGGGGCTTATTGTTGTCCGGTCCTCTTAATTAGGGTGCCGACCCCCTTATATTTAAGGGGACCGCCCGTGTATTTAAGGGGTCCGACCAGGCCAGGACGCTCTCTTTTTTGTCTTTTCCATATGAGGTGTTTTCTGGAATATTTCTAGCCGTTTTTAGGTAGAAAATTTGAATTCAAAATATTTATTTGAATAAAACATTTCTTTTAAATCTAAAAATATTTTGTAAAATTTATAAAAATATTTGTGACATTTTTATAAAAAATGTGAGGTTAAATAAAAAATCCCTTGATCATAAAATGAATTAAGCATTTATTTATTCATACCTTTAAGTGATTAATTTGTCGAAATGAAAATTTACTACTAATTACTTGTTTACGTTTAATTATACATTGAATGTTTTTACATTTTGTGATTATCAAAACTTAGAGAGGTCAAAAAATATTAATAACGTTTTTAGGCATTATTTCTATCAACAATCTCCCCCTTTTTGATGATTACAAAATCTAAACTCATTAAATGTAACATTATTTTTAAACAAGTATTTAGTGACTTTTATTTTCATTTCTCCCCTTTTTTGTAGAATCAAAATGGCTTCGTCAATGAATATGAGTAAAGTCGACAGAACAAGTGCTCCCCCTTAATGTGTGCTCCCTCTCATTCGAGGGCACCAAGGAATCGAGCTATGGTAACTTTGCTACAAAAACAAGTTAGAAGAACAACACTAATGTTTCTAACATATAGCAAAGGAAAGAAAAATATTTAAACATGTTGATAATTCTTATCAAGAGTCAAGGTATTTGTGTAAACTAACAATCACAAATATACATCAACTAAACTTAGCTTATATAGTTAGGAGTCATTCAATCAAGATATAAAAAATAAGAACAAGCAAGTGCATACTTGAAACATAAGATTGAAGACCATTCATTAATCATAAGAATTGTGTATAAAACACAATCATGCATACATCAAATTGAAATAATATGCTTGAAGCATATTAATGCAACATATATAAAATATAAACTACAAAGGTCCTAATTTGTCTAGATTGCCATAGGAAACCATTGGACTTGCTTGCAAAACAAGAGGGTTGGACATTTATTTGAAAGCGAGACGATGGGCATGTAACATGCTTAGTTGGTTGTTGGTGGCGAGTTTGGAGCGGAGGTGGTTGTTGGAGGGTAGTCACGTTGGACTTGAGGTGGTGGTTATGGACGAGTAAGAAGAAATTCAATCCAATTTAGATCTTCACTCAAGGTTAGGAAATGTTTTTGTTTAAAAAGGAAACAAGGGCAATAACCAACATGATGTTCAACTTGATTTAAGTTGAGGGTATGAGGCAAGTTTGGAGAGTAGGGTGATGAGGGAGTGTTGCGTTAGGAAAGGTGCATGGCTAGAAGGTTTGATAAGTCTTGAAGTTGATTAATGTCATTAATGAGCATTTCTCAACTTGGAGATGGAGGTAGTGGAGGTTGAGTTTGGTTGTCACCATGAGGTGAGGGTGGAGTTTGAGCATGAAGCACACTAGCAACATGTGGATTGATGAGTAAGTGAGGAAATGAGGGTTGTGTTAGTTGAGTTTGATTTACATTTTTGTGGTGGAATGAAAGCTTGTCCAACATTAGTGTTACAAGAATCACCAAGTGGAAGTGAGTGAGGTTGTAGTGAATCATGGTTTGAGAAAGTGGTAGGAGGGTTTTCTTGTGATGATTCATTAAGAGGAGATTTGGGCATCGGTGTAGGCAAGCTAACATCAACCTCATTGGATGTGTTACAATAGTTCAACTTCTTTCTCCATATGGGTCTTACGGACATTTTGCCAACCCTTAAAGGTTTGGGTAAAGGTTTGTGAGTGGAAGACATTGGAGAAGACAAGTTGAGTGTGGTGATCATGTTGAGGATGAGGGTTGATTTATACTAGTAAGATGGTGTAATTAAGGAGGGATGGTGATGTGTTGTTGTGTGGTGTATATTTTTATGATTCAAGTTTTAAATTTATATTTTGCCGACTTAACCAAAAACAACACTTTAACGGGCAGTGTACCCGGTCGGTGGTAGATTCGTGGTAAGTAGGGTGTCGAACACTTGAAGCGAGGTTAAATCTCTCAATTTATTTTTATTTTGGTTATCTAATATAAGTTACATCTAATCTAAGTCAAATGTATGCTGATCCTATGTTAGTTCTAATCCTAATTCTAACAGGTAAAAGGAGGGGTTTTCAGCCTGAGAGACTGGTACGGTTTTGGTTTGTGACTACAATCAATTCAAGACACTTTAACCCACGCGAGCAAATTAACAGAAGATAAAAGAACGACCGAGCCTTATGATAAAAAACTGTATTAGCCATCATTAATCCGATAAGAAGTTGGTTTTTTTATTCAGTGCAATGATTACTTATCTCGAAGAGGCATATCATTCTTAGACTTAGGCGGGACTTCATCCTAAGACCTAGACACATTAATTCTGTCACAATTAAAGTGTCCGCATAAAGCATCCTTATATATTAATTATAATCTACTTAGGATTAAAGCAATAGTGATCTTGTTTAAACCCTAGTATAGAGCTTTACCATTACTGTCTTAATGACAATTATACTTCTAGTAGTCCACTTGTCCAACTATCCAATGGAATTAGAACATTATTTGTTGAATTATCTAGACTCGCCTATTAGTCAACATGTTCAACAACATAAGGCATTCTCGTTAACTAGTTAAGCCAGAAGCGTATCCTTAGCACGATTTTAGAAGGACAATATTTGTGATCCTATGATTCTAGATGTATAAATTACTATATGGAGAGCTATCCGGCATCTAGATTACTTGGTCCGTATCACTAGATCTAGTTGAATGATAGGTCTCAAACAAAAGCACGTAAACAATATGAATTGATAAACATAAAATGGAATACAACGATAAATTAAGCAATCAGATATAAACAAACTCAAACATTCAAATCTTCATAATAATGGCTAATACTCAAAGGTATTAGCCTTTTCAAACATATAATTATTTACAAGTGTATTTGTTTAGCCATGGTAAATAACCGAGTTAATGAATGATACCCAAAAAATGGACGATTACATAAGTTAAGAAATTACACGTGTGTTCTTTCTATTGATTGGATGCGTTGCAAGGACCTCTTTGCTCTTTGTCTCCTCTGAAATCGACTTTGTGGTTTAGGTATGATGTATACGATTTAGCACACTTAAACTCATTTTGAGTTTGCTATTTATTATGTGTGAGCCGGTTCGATACGGATTATCCAATGGGTTTCGGGTACGGGCGTATTGGGGTTTCTTGGATTTAGGGACCACAGTTTGAATATCTTCAGAATATTCTCATGCCATATATACAATATGACTGTATTAGTCCTTCTCTGGATAGGCGTATTAATCTTCCTTTCCTTTGCTGGATCTTTAGTGAGTGCAGACACGATACGCGTATCTTCCTTGATGTTAGGCGTTATTGGTACGTCAAATTGTACTCTTCAAATATCTTCGTTTAAGCTTTAGATGCGGCCTTTTGCTAATATTCACCAAGTACTCCATAATTACTGCAATTCTCAAATATAAACGATTATGTAACAATTCTTTGCAATAATTATACAAAATGGGTTAATTACATGGGATAAATGATGCTATAAAATAGACGTTATTTGATGTCATCAAATATCCCCCCACTTAAATCCTACTTGTCCTCAAGTAGCCTTTAGAAGTTTATAAAAATGTATCCCTAAGGATATTTTCCGTTAAAGCATTTATATGATCTATTACAAGTACACAACCAAACACCTCACGAAATAGGAAGATGAAAACACTCAAATCACTCAACTAATCTATGTGGTAATATGTAACTAATTCGCTCAATTGCTCGGTCGTGACGAGTATACTATCATAAGCTTGGCAAGGATACACATCTCCACCGCTAAAGCTAAGGAGTGACAAGTTTATAAAGGTAAATATGGGTTATGATAAGGCTTAGGGTTGATTACTCTAACTAATCTTTATCGATACCAATATTCCAGGAGGGCGACAAAGACCACACATACACACCCGTAACGACGGGATAGACACATGTGACTGCTCACTCCCACCTCGAATAAGCTAAAGAGTAGGAATAGTAGAGTAATATAGGGTATGGATCTTCTAACTTTCACCAATAGTAATAAACCAACAAGGCAGCTGAGACATGCATACATGGCCGTAATGACGGAATAGACATGCATGCTCGATCACATCCTCATTCGCGTAAAACCCATGGTTAATGATTAGGAAAGGGAAATAAATTATTGTTAAATAAAAATTACAAAACAAATAGATTAAGTCTAAAATACAAGTTGCTAGACACTTTTTCCCGACCGTTACCATGATAAAGACACAACTATTTACAACGTCTTGATCATAGATAAAAAACAACAACCTAAGTTGGCGTTCCCGTAACGGTCAACTTCCCAAACATCCCATACTTTACATACTTTACAAGGTAAGTGGCGATATCTTCCACTTTATACAATACTCTACATCGTCGATTTGTATCAACGAATAATCAATCCTTCGTGTAATTCCTTCGGTAGTTGCGAAACGATTATCTTCAAACTTTCTTTCTCTTTTTTGTTGCGATTTTTCTAATTTTTTTTATTTTTTTTAAACACTATACTACGAAACTCGGTGTAGTTTCACCATCTTCACGATCATAATAATTCCGGATAATTCCTTCGATAATTCTTCATTCTTCAGACGTACTATTAATTGCGATGGTAGTAAAAATACATGAGTTTTGACTATAATATACATTCCCATTTGCGATGTGCAAATTTCTTCCAACCGTACCAAAATAGACACAAGACTCGGGAAATACAAACTTTACACTTTAAGCAACTAGCAACAGTAAAATAAACTTAATCTAATAGGATAGGCTAAGGTGTAAAGGTGTAACGAAACAAATAATTGGTGTGGTTCCTAAAGGATTGGCTCTACGGGTTGTTCTAGGGGTATCTTACTCTTAAAATGAGAGTAAACAAAGGGTTTATACGGGGGTTAACTAACCAGTGTAGTTAGTTAATAAGCAACATGTAAAGGCGAATTGGGTGTAATCCTAAAATTTACCAATTTAAACAAGTTACTCCATCTAAATCCATAGTACTCATTATTGCGGTCTCGAATAGATATACCAAGCCAAGTTCTAAAGTCTACAACATCACCGGCACACTCATATTTTGTAGAATTTGGGTGGACATTTGGAAACGGATAAGTTAAATCCTCACAATATCTAATAAGGTTTATTGTGTGCGGGTTATGTATCAAGTAATTTCACAAAAGTATGCTTGAATTTTTTTTAAATTTGAGCATAATTTAAGCATTTTAGTGTGAAAAATAGGACAAGTAAAACTTTCTATTCCTCTCCCTCCACTTGAATTATTACAACGTCTCGTGTATATAGATAAAACATTAAATACGGAATTAGGAATGAGAATATCCTGATTATTTGCCTCGGTAGATAGATTCTCCATGTGAGGTTTATTAGCAAGATGGTTGTTGAACAGGCCGCCTTGAAGTTTCAAGACTTCAACATTCAAGACTCAGATTTGTAAATCTCACAATATTCGTTGGACTATTTCTTTCACGAGGTCCTGTATATAAAAATATAGGAAATGTGTATTCTATCTTGGTCCTACGGTTAATTTAAACTAACTAAAACAAACTAATACTAGGTCAGTATTGGTGATTCACCCATATCATGTGCATGAATACGCCGTATTGTCAGAACTGACAATAATGTTTTTAAAATGCATAAAAAGTAAAGATTGATAGCGTCCAGACAATTAATACGCCGTATTGTATGGAGCGGATACGCCGTATTGATGTCTGGGAAGACAGACTCGATAAAAATAAATAACAATCAGGGTTGTCTCCCGGGAAGCACTTTTGTTTACCGTGAAATCTTTAAGTTAGACTTTTCTTCAACTTCTCACTTTACAGTTATTTGGTGTGCGTCACCTTCCATCCGTTGTCCTTTTTCTGAAAAATATCTTGGTAGATTTTGGACATATTATCTTCGTTCTCTCCCAAATATCATATTCACATCTTCTTATAGCAATATATTCTTCATTGGGTTCAAGCGAGTACTGAATAACTTCAAAAGTTTATGCTTTACACATTCTTTTGTTAGGTTGCTCGTCAATGGATTCAGATGTATTGCTATATTTGCGCTTTGTCTGACTTTGTTCTCCTTCCTTTTCGGCGTCACACTTTCCAGGTGTTATCAGACAAGGTTTGAAGAACAAGTCAGTGGTAGTATTGTTATTATTCAAGAAGTCATCATCCATTCGTCTCTTATTCTAACTTTCATTCATCCGAGCATGGAACAATATACTTTTTTAGTTCTTCCATCTATTTTCATATGTTTATCAAATGATGAATTTACTCGCGATATGAATTCAAGCGGATTAATCCCCCTGTTATCTCATTCGTCCAACATTTCTTCTTCTCTATCGTATGATTCGGGATAAAATTTACAGAAAATTTCTCAACAAGCTCTTCCCAAACGGTAATTTTTTCTTCCCCCTCGTTTATCCACTATTGTCTTGCGTCATCCGCCAGCGAGAGAGGAAAGATTTTCATTCGTAGTTGATGGGAATCCACACCAGGAATGTAGATTAAATCAATCATTTCAAGTACCTTAGCGATGTGGTCCATTATGTCTTCGTCAATCCATCTGTGGTATGCATTCTTATGTAATTCCACCAAAAATTCCTTGCTGAGTTCAATGCTTATATCGTTATAGGTGATAGAAAGATTTGATTCATTTTGAGCATTCATGATGTATTCCTCAGAAATTAGTTCTGCCATGACTTCATATGGTATCTTCTTCAGTCTACTAGCTCTGATAAGTATTATCTGTCATAATGGTAAAAATATCATCAGGATTTGCTCTGAAGAAAGATAGAAAAATTAAGCACGAAAATCGAATATGAAAACTTAGATTTTTATTTTTTTCCAAATGATCGATTTGCCATATTCAATAGAAGTGAATACGCCATATTAATTGATTGAGAGAATACGCTGTACTGGATAGAAAGTTGGATACGCCGTATCCAATGGAAGTGGATGCGTCGTATCGAGTTATCAACCAGAACAGTGTATTAGAAAAACAATTAAATTAAACACTAAAATATACAAGCAAACAATTAAACTAACAAATATACAAAATATACAAGAATATACACTAATCTAATTAACACTACTCCTAAGGGTTAGATCTAATGTTAAAAAAACCAAAATATAAAATAAAAATTAAGATTAAATTTCACTCCCCGGCAATGGCGCCAAAAACTTGTTGTGTCGTTGTGTGGTGTATATTATTATGATTCAAGTTTTAAATTTATATTTTGCCGACTTAACCAAAAACAACACTTTAACGGGCAGTGTACCCGGTCGGTGGTAGATTCGTGGTAAGTAAGGTGTCGAACACTTGAAGCGAGGTTAAATCTCTCAATTTATTTATATTTTGGTTATCTAATCTAAGTTAATTCTAATCTAAGTCAAACGTATGTTATTCCTATAGTTCTAATCCTAATTCTAACAGGTAAAAGGGGGGTTTTCAGCCTGAGAGACTGGCATAGGTTTGGTTGGCGACTACAATCAATTCAAGACACTTTAACCCACGCGAGCAAATTAACAGAAGATAAAAGAGCGGCCGAGCCTTATGATAGAAAACTGTATTAGCCATCATTAATTCGATTAGAAGTTGGTTTGTTTATTCAGTGCAATGATTACTTATCTCAAAGAGGCATATCATTCTTAGACTTAGGCGGGACTTCATCCTAAGACCTAGACACATTTAAAGTATCCGCATAAAGCATCCTTATATATTGATTATAATCTATCTTAGGGATTAAAGCAATGGTGATCTTGTTAAACCCTAGCTCATAGAGACTTTACCCACTTACTGCTTAATGGAAATTTATACTCTAGTAGTCCACTTGTCTAACTATCCAATAGAATCAGAACATTATTTGTTGAATTATCTAGATTCACCTACTAGTCAACATGTTCAACAAACCAAAGGCAATTTCTGTTAACTAGTTAAGCCAGAAGCGTATCCTTAACACGATTTTAAAAGGACAATATTTGTGATCCTATGATTCTAGATGTATAAATTACTATATGGAGAGCTATCCCAGCATCTAGATTACTTGGTCCGTGTCACTAGATCTATTTGAATGATAGGTCGCATACAAAAGCACGTAAACAAGTATGAATTGATAAACATAAACAAGCATACAACAATAAATTTAGCAATCGAGATATAAACAAAACCAAACATTCAGATCTTCATAATAATGGCTAATACCCAAAGGTATTAGCCTTCAAACATCATAATTAATACAAGAGTAATTGTTTTGGCCAAGGTAAACTAACCGAGTTAACGAATGATACCAAAAACTGAACGATTACAAAAGTATAAGAAATTACACGTTGTCTTCTATGGATTGGAATGCGTTGCAAGACCTCTTCTGCTCTTTTTCTCCTCTGAAAATCGACTTTTGTGGTTTAGGTATCGAGAATATGATTTAGCACACTTAAAACTCATTTTTGAGTTTTCTATTTATACGGTATGGAAGTCGGTTCGATACGGCGTATCCAATGGGTTGGATACGGCATATTGGGGTTTCTTAGAGTAGGGGTCACGTTTGATATCTTCCTGAATATTCACATGCCATATATCCAATACGGCGTATTAGTCTTCTCTGGATACGGCGTATTGATCTTCTTTCCTTTGTGATCTTTAGTGAGTGCATGCACGGATACGCCGTATCTTCCTTGATGGATACGGTGTATTGGTAGTCAGAATAGTAATCTTCAAAATATCTTCGTTTAAGCTCCAGAATGCGCGCCTTTTGCTAATATTCACCAAGTACTCCGTAATTACTGCAATTCTCAAATATAAACGATTAAGTAACAATTCTTTGCAATAATTATACAAAATGGGTTAATTACATGGGATAAATGATGCTATAAAATAGATGTTATTTGATGTCATCAAATATCCCCCCACTTGAATCCTACTTGTCCTCAAGTAGCCTTTAGAAGTTTATAAAAATGTATCCCTAAGGATATTTTCCGTTAAAGCATTTATTTGATCTATTACAAGTACACAACCAAACACCTCACGAAATAGGAAGATGAAAACACTCAAATCACTCAACTAATCTATGTGGTAACATGTAACTAATTCGCTCAATTGCTCGGTCGTGACGAGTATTCTATCATAAGCTTGGCAAGGATACACATCTCCACCGCTAAAGCTAAGGAGTAACAAGTTTATAAAGGTAAATATGGGTTTCAATCAAGAGTATAAACATGCAAAGTCCTAATAACAATCAAACCTAATTCACATAACATAGCAAACAAGTATATATATGAATTAAGCATGCAATAAGGCCAATTAGAAATCTTTGTGAAGTGCATAGCATTGAACCTTAAAGCTAAATAGTTATAATGCTCCTAAGTTAATTAAACAAAAAAAGTGGTTCGCAAGTAACATCAACTGAGACTGTGTTTGTATTCATAAACCAGTGTGTGGTCTATATGTGAATAAATAGTGAGTAGTTGATTATTTCGGACTCTAATATAAAAAATCTAAGAATAATTCCAAGTGCTCCTGAATTAATTATGCTCATTCAAAGTGTCGAAAAATATATATTAGATTATATATTTTGACAACAAGTGTGAGATCATTATGCGTGATAAAAAATGTTTTTAGCATATCAACAATGTATGAAAATAGATTTTTCATGTAATCCTAGTCGTGAGAAGGATTTTGGGAAAATAGTTTGGGACTTGTATATACATATATCAAATTTAGAAGCTTAAACTTTGGCAAAACCGAGATTACTAATACGTAATTTTGTATAAAGGTTATCTTTTTGAGAAATTCCCAATCTTTAATTTTGTGTAAAATAGAATCCTAGACTCAGAAGGAAACTAAAAACTTTTTACAAATTGTCAGATGGCCGGTCCCCTTAAATACATGGTCGGCCCCCTTATCATTAAGGGGACCTCCCATTAAGAATTAAGGGGGGAGCCCACCTGGTGAATTATTTTTCTTAATTTTTTGATTTTGGCATTTTAGTTTTGATTGTAGTTCATTGTTCATGTTCACATTTAAGTTCTTATTAACATTTATAAGGATGAAAATACTTAATAAGTACTTAATCAATTTGTTCCATCATTCCTAGACCTAGACGTAAGTAATTAAAAGGCTCGCGTTTAAGGGGTTTAGTTAGAATATCGACAATGTTATCTTCCGATGAAACCTTTTCTATGGAAATATTCCCTTTTTGAACATTGTTACAAAGGAAATGGTGACGAATCTCAATGTGTTTTGTACGAGAGTGTTGTACGGGATTTTTACTTAAGTCTATAGCCCCTTTGTTATCACACATTATAGGAATGTCATCTAACCTAATGCCATAATCTACGAGAGCTTGTTTCATCCTTAGTGCTTGTTGACATGCCTTTCCGGCGCTTACACATTCGGCTTCGGGGCAAGAGCGGTTTGTTTCTTTGAAAACCCAGATGTTAAACAACATCCCATAAATGTGCAAATACCACTAGTGCTTTTACGGTCCATATAATCTCTCGCATGATCAGAGTCCGCATATACTATGGTTTCTATGCCGGACCCCTTAGGATACCATAATCCTAAGTGCGTAGTGCCTTTAACATATCGGAAGATACGTTTAACCGCTTCAAGGTGAGAGGTTTTAGGATCCTCTTGGAAGCGTGCACAAAGGCAAACACTAAACATGATATCGGGCCTACTTGCCGTTAAGTATAATAAACTTCTTATCATACCTCTATATTTGGTATTATCTACGGACTCACCTTCTTCGACTTTTGTGAGTTTTGTTTCTATAGACATGGGAGTTTTCATTGGCTTAGAGTCTTCTAATCTAAATTTCTTAAGCATTTCTTTTATATATTTTGATTGATTAAAGAATTTACCATCTTCTAATTGTTTTATTTGTAGACCTAAGAAAAAATTTAGTTCCCTCATCGTACTCATTTCAAACTCATCATGCATGATCTTGGCAAAATCATCACATATTTCTTGACAAGTTGATCCGAATATAATGTCATCGACATATATTTGAACAATTATGAGATTGGGGTCTTTCTTTTTAGTAAGAGTGTGTTGTCTATCATTCCCATGGTGTAATCATGTTTAATAATAAAGGCTTTCAATCTATCGTACCAAGCTTTAGGAGCTTGTTTAAGTTCGTAAAGCGCTTTTGATGCGGTCGTCGTAGGACTTCTACACGAAGTTTTACAACTCCCTAGGCAGAGCACCTAATCGTTGTAGTAGTAGTATAGGCAAGACTCAGGGGGTTGTTATCGTTCACTCAGGGAATAGGTTGGAAAGGCATGATCATGGTCTAACAGAATTCTAAAGGTTGAAAGAAGATTATTTTTATGTTTTTATATTTTATGAAAGCAGTAAATCATATGTTTGAGAGGTGATTTGGTTTTAGCTATTTAAACTAAATGACAATCTAAACTACTGGTGATAACAATAAGATAAAAGACTGCGTTATTTAGTCATATATTACTCCCTAGATTACTTCTCCTGGTGTTGTTGCTTTGTCACCCTTGTGATACTCTGTGTAATTATTTCCTAAGTCATGAACGAATTACAAGAACCCGCCGCCTACTTAGTATTTTGCTAGAGCAACGCACAAGTAAGGTAGTATGAAGACTATTACAAGGCCCCTAGGGGTACACTAAGTGCATGTGAAATATATTAAGAGTGGATCAACTATATTAGGGGGCAAGGTAGTATGAAAACTGTTACCCGATAGTATCCTTTCTACACAATCATGTTTTCCTAGACATATCAACAGCGATGCAGACAAAAGCTGGTTTTCTAAGACCTAACATGCACATCCATCACAAGAAGCAACACCACTAAGATCTACATTCTAGGTTTCATACAATCATAAATAAACACAATAGGAGGCTTAGCCTAACATGTTAATAAAGTAAGAACATAGATGAATCAAACAACACATAGACATATTGAATGATTAAATAAACGTTACTTGGTTAAAACATGAGTTGGAGGAAGTACAACAGGATTTTTAGGCCCTAAAATCGTCCCTAACAGCTGCTAAATGAACTAGGGTTCGTACCCTCTTTTTATTCTAAAACTACACACTCAAAACCCTAATTTCGGGTTTGTATATATAGGAAAATCGTTGCGACAGTGTCGCGTTTTAATCGTGATGCCGTCATGAAAGAGAATATTCTAGATAATAGGCTGGGTCGTATACTCTGACTCCGTCGTGAGATCCAGTGATGCCGTCTTAGTCTTCGTTGTAAAGGCGTCACGTTATATTGGTGACGCCATCTCCAGCTATTGTAGATAAATTCTTGAGCAATGCTGGTGTAGGTCTGTAGTCTTGTCCGTTTATTCTCCAAATAAGCCCAAGTCACGTGTAATTCTTCCAAATGTCTTCCAAATGCGAAATACCTGAAAAGGAACGATTAAGTACCTATTTTGGGCATAAATGCATGATTTAGGGGGTTAAACGACCAAAAAAAAGTGTATAAAATGACACCTCATCAAATACCCTTACACTTGGGATTCGCTTGTCGTCAAGCAAATTGAGCTTTTTTACCTAGACAATATCAATATGAGGGGGTCATTTTTACCTACGACTTTAAACATATTTTTACAACACAACCTTCTAGACTTTGTAATTAAAAAAAAAGCACGAAAAGTATATACTAGCACCTCACATAAGTGTTTTAGGATTCTCATCTTTCACTCAGGATGTTATAATAAATTAAATATATGGGGGAATCGAAATCAACTCTATCTCCATTACCTGTCAAAGCAATAAATTACCAAAGCTTGAAAGAATAAACCCGCCCACCGCTAGGCATAGGAATTATTCACTACAACCTAAGAGGTCCTTTAAAGGTTTTGTGGGTAATAGTGTAGATACATAGAAAAGGAAACAGAAACGATGGGATAACATTGGGTGGTGACTAGTAAATTTGTGAGTGGAAGTTTCTATATATCTCTTTCTTTTCTCTTTTTTTTTTCTTTTTCTCTTTCTTTTCATTGTTTTTTTCTCTTTTTTTTCTTTTTTTTGAATAACATAAAACCATCACAAGGTGTATAATACGTACCCGCCTACACTTAAGCTTTTACATGCTCCGATATATACAATCTAACTAATAACCCGATTTGAGTGGATTTTAATTCAAGGATAAAAATCCCAATCATCCCAAAAAATATTTACAAGGATATAAGGACATAGCAACCGTGTACTCAATAATTAACTTGGGTAAGAACACAGTTAAAGTGTACTAAAAATATACATAATAAAGGAGCTAAAGCTTTTTGGGTGTAAACGATTGGTTTAAGGGTGACAATGTCTTCATTAATAGTCCCGACTTAAACCAGAAAATTACGAGAACCAGAAAAAGGATAGCTCGGAGTTTGTACTAGGGTGTCCTCACTAAGGTAGTTGCATACAGGGTGTGGGATATTATATGATCGGTTGACCATCCATAACAATAACAGCTAAACTGCGCTCGCGCGAGAGAGTGCGCGTCTAAAGCTCTTATTCAAGCAAATCCTAATACTTACTATGCGGTCTCGGGATGCATCACAATAACAATTCTAAATTTATTGTTACCGGTACCAGACTCCATAATCCTAAGTAACCGAACCAATGTCCAGAAAAGGCGACAAAACCAACAATAACACATCCGTAACGACGGATAGTAACACATATTTGCCTACCCATTCCTTAACTCGAACAGTTAAAAGTATAATATCTATGGCGAGCCTCACATTTATAGGGGGTTGAATTTTATGAGGTTTTTGTGCTAGTCATATAAATTTCTATCCATGAGACGCTATTAATACTTGGTTTTTTGTCGGATGTTCATAAAAAAATTATAAATTTTGGGAAAATATTACCTCTTATCTAAGTTTGGATATATTACCTATCATTTTAAGGACAAAGCAAATGACAAATGAAAGTTTCTAAGGCTTATTTCCCCCTACACTTAAGTTGAACATTGTCCCCAATGTTCTCTAGAAGTACCTTTAAAACGAATAAAGGGAAAAGAAAACAAGGAAAATAAACTAGTAACTCCCCCTAATTACTCAAAATGGAGAAAAACATGTGATAACACGGTTAAATCGTCCTCCAAGCAATCATCCAATGGAAGTTCCTAAGAACTTCCAAGCTTCTTGCTCGATCAAAAGTAACCTTAAATCAAAAGACAAAGAACAACTATACCAACATAAAATGTCGATTTAACCGATATACAATGTGAAATTAAGGGATTTTCGATCGATAGATAGGATGAGAGAAATTGTTAAACTCATTAGGTTTTGTAGGTTTATAGCAGAAGAATATATTAAATGTATGCAAGATTAATTTCAAAATATTAAAATCTTTTAAAGATTTCTGACCTGGGCGATTGAACGCCTCAGGGTTTGTGTGACCCCCGTCGTTAGGCATCGTGGTTACCGGCGATCGCGAGTTAATCGTGACGCCGTCTCCAATTATGTAAAACTAAAATTATATTTTTGATGGAAAAAATTCCTCACTTGATTTCTAATGGCTAATCTGTACAAATGGCCGCAAAAAACCTGAGATTTACAAATCAATCATATGCCTCGAAAACTATAACAGACGCGAATTAAATACTAAACAATTCATTTCCACTGTTTGAATTTGGCTCAAAAGCCTGGATAAATTCCGCCCCTACACTATGTTGCAAAATACCTTTGATTTGAAATTTAAATGAAGTTAAAGATAAACAAAGACATGATTTCCTAGATAGTTCCAAACATAATATAAACCAACAAAACGAAGAATTAAAACACAACAAGACACCCTAATTTGCAGAAAAGTAAAATTGGGTTTGCCTCCACTAGTAGCACGTTTCTTTATTAATGATCTTGTAGCTAGAACTCGAAGTCACATGTACCCTTATGTTGTTTCGTGGAACGCTTACGTTGCCCCCGAATGAGCCAATCCCTTCATACTTTCATTCACTGGTATCTGACCTAGTTTTTAAGCAGTTTTTGTACATAAACTTATTCTTTTCATAAGGGTGCCTAAGTCCGTTCATCAAATCGTTTTGGCTAAGTTCTAACAATGGTGGGACCTTACTCCAATTGAAGTTCTTGAGCCTAGGTATTGTACGTGGCATCCTATATGCGTATCTATCAAAGATCTTAGTGAATGAGACCAATCCCTTAGCGACGTCATATTGAGCTTAGTGGTTTTTCTAAAGGGTCCCTGTCCAGCCACCGAATTTCAAGCCATTACCGCTCGTCATGAATTCGCCTGTGTCTTCTACACAAAACAAATCTAAGAAATAGGTAAAACTTCTAACAAAAACATAGCGACATCCCTAATAATTGCAGACGAGGTTTCTTTTCCCGTCCCTCTATCTATCGACCATTATTGTATAAAAGCTTTACGCGAGATAAATATTCCATTGGTAGAAAAGGGTCAATAGGCAGTAAACTTCCTAAAGCCCTATCAACATTAAATGGCAAGGATCATCCTCCGACAAAACATTGATTATTCTTTCAGCAGGTATAGTGTTCCTACCTGCATTTTCCATATTCACTTAACTCAATTAAGAACTCCCATCCATCATTCCGAGTCATAATCAGAGGAGGACAAGGAGAGACAGAGTTGTATCTACCGATCCATTATATAGACTAGGGTCAATTATACCATCTCCCCATTGGGTTTGGTCGTGAAGCGATTTTAGGAATCGCTTATTATTTCTCTAGGCGAGAAATCATCTAAGGCCAAATTTCTGTAAGCTCTTGCAGCTCTTGATAAAATCGTATGCTAGATGCAGTTTTAGGACATACATAAGGTGGTAGATTTTGGCATCTCTATGAATAAAGAAAGGACTAGTCCATTAAGGTTACGAACAAAAAAAAAGAGATAGACTATAAAAAGCTAATATTGCGGGAATGAATCTACTAGAAAGAGATTCAAACAAAGAATAAAACTAAGTTACTAAGATCAAAACCTAACTAATTTTCTCCCCAGCAGCCCGCCAAAAACTTGATGCGGTCGTCGTAAGACTTCTACACAAAGTTTTACAACTCCTTAGGCAGAGCACCTAATCGTTGTAGTAGTAGTATAGGGAAGACTCGGGGTTTTATCGTTCACGAATACTCCCGTGGAAAAGGTTGGGAAGGCTTGATCACGGTCCTAACAGAATCTAAGGTTAGGGAAAGATTATTTTTGTCTTTTATATTTATAGAAAGCAAGTAAATCATAATAATTGTAGAGTGGTTGGTTTTAGCTATAAACTAAATATAAGCTACAGCAATTTGTTGATAACAAAATAAGATACAGAGTTTGTTTATTTAATCATTATTACTCCCTATATTGCTCATCCTATGTTTTGCCTTGTCACCCTTGTGATGATCTATGTAACTATTTCCTAAGTCATGAACGAATAACACGAACCCCGCATCCTCAGTCTCACTTAGTTTCTGCTAGAGCAACCACACGGAAGGTAGTATGAAACTATTACATACCCCTAGATACATTAAAGTGCATGTGAAATATATTAAAAGTGATCAACATATTAAGGGGGCAAGGATAGTATGAAGCATGATACTGATGGTATCCTTTCTACACAATTATGTTTTCCTTAGACATATCAACAGCGATACAGACAAAAGCTGTTTTCCTAAAGCCTAACATCACATCCCATCATAAGAGCAAACTCACTAAGATCTACATTCTAGGTTTCATACAATCATAAATAAACACAATAGGAGGTTTAGCCAAGCATGTTATAGATAAAGCAAGAACATAGATGAATCAAACAACACATAGACATATTGAGTGATTAAATAAACCTTACTTGATGGAAACAGGAGTTAGAAGTACAATATGGCTTTAGCCTAAATTCTTCCCCTAATACTGCAAACGAACTAGGGTTCATACTCTCTTTTTATTCTAAAGTTACCCCCTCAAAACCCTAAATTTGGGTTTGTATATATAGGAAAATTGCTGTGACGGCGTCGCATTTTAGTCGTGACGCCGTCATGAGAGAGAATATTCTAGATAATGGTTGGGTTTGTATGCTCTGACGCGTCGTGGAATCTCGCAAGCTGTCTTGATCTTTTGTAGTGACCACTGCGTCACGTTTGTCTCGTGACGCCGTCTCAGCCACAGTTAGAGAAAATTCTTGAGCAATGTTGGTGTAGGGTCCTTATCTTTGGTTCGTTTCTTCTACAAATGAGCCTAAGTCACGTGTAATTCTTCCAAATGCCTTCCAAATGAGAAATACCTAAAAAGGAACGATTAAGTACCTATTTTGGGCATAAATGCACGATTTAAGGGGTTAAACGACCCCCAAAAATTATACGAAATGACACCAGGAAATACATCATCAATACCACCACACTTGGGATTTCTTGTCCTCAAGAAATTAGCTTTTCCTACCTAGCAAGACCAATATAAAGGGGTGGGTTGTGGGTCCCTGTTACCTACTCTTTAAATATATTTTACAACACAACCTTCGAGATCTCGTAATTAAAAGCACGGAAAGTATATTACTAAGCACCTCACATAAGTGTTTTTGTGGGATTTCTCTCTTTCACTCGTTTGTAATAAATTAAACAGATGGGGGAAACGGAAAGTCAATACTCATTACCTTTCAAAGCATTATATTACCATAGGCTTGGTAAAGTACAAACTCCACCGCTAGGTCAAGGTATATCATTACTTATCTAAGAGGTCTTTAAAGGTTGTGGGGTGTAGGTGAAGAGACATATAAAGAATCGGAAACGATGGGATACATTATGGGGGCAACTTTGGTAATTTGGAGTAAGGGTTAGCAAATGTATTTCACGAATACGCTTTGGTTTGGTTGCTAAGCCAAGACTCAGACCGAGATATACAAACACTAATACAACTCTACATCAATCACTTTACTTTATATCTTTTCTCGTCTCTCCCTTTTTTATTTTTTTAATAATATAATACCATCACTAACATATAAAGGAAACGGAAATGGATGGGATACATTTGGGTGGCTTTGGGTAAATTTGGAGTGGAAGGGTTAGCTAATTATTTACACGAATACACTTTGGTTTGGTTGCTAAGCCAAGACTCAGACGAAGATATACAAACTCTACACAACTCTACATCAATCTCCTTCTTTTTTTCTCATTTTTTTAATAACATAATACATTACATTGGGTTTATAATACGTACCCCTACATTTGTACTCAAATAATTAACTTGGGTTATCACAATAATGTACTAAAAGTGAGTACATACAAGGTAGGCTAAGGCTTTTTGGGTGTAACGATTGGTTTAAAGGGTGACAATGCTATTCATTAATAATATGGAATCCACCAGAAAATTACGAGAACCGTGAAAAAGGATAGGCTCGGAGGGTTGTACTAGGGGTATCCTGCACTAATAATGAGTGCATGGCAAGGGTGTGGGATAGTTATATGATGGGTGTAACCATCATAACAGTTACAGGTTTAAAACATGGGTTAATCCTAATGCCTCTTATCAAGCAAATCCTAATACTTACTATGCGGTCTCGGGATGCATCACAATAACAAGTTCTAGAATTTAATATGCTACCGGTACACTCTTATAATCCTAAAGTAACCGATACCAATGTTCTTGAAAAGGCGACAAAACCACGCATACACATCCGTAACGACAAAATAGACTCACATGATTGCTCACTCCTTAACTCAAACAAGCTAAAGGTATAATATCTAAGGGCGAACCTCACATTGTGGGGGTGAAATTTGAGGGTTTTTGTGCTAGTAATATAAATTTTTATCCATGAGACGCTATTAATACTTGGTTTTCGTCGGTATGTGTCATAAAAAAATTAAATTTAGGTAAAAATCATCTCTTATGCTATGTTTCGATATATTACCTATCATTTTAAGGACAAAGCAAATGACAAATGAAAGAATAGTTTCTAAGGATTATTTCCCCCTACACTTAAGTTGAATATTGTCCCCAATGTTCTATAAAGGTACCCGTAAAAACAAATTAAAGGAAAAAGAAAACAAGGAAAAGAAACTAGTACTCCCCTGGTTTGCTCAATAATGGAGAAGAAATATGTGATAACTGGTTAAATCGTCATCCAAGAATTGTCCAATGAAACTTCCTAAGAACTTCCAAGCTTCTTCTCATCAAATATAACCTGTAATCAAAGACAAAGACAACTATACCAAGCATAAAATGTGTCATATACAAATATACAATATGAATTTAGGGTTTGACTCGATAAAGCAGTAAAGATAAGATGAAAGAATTGTCAAACTCATTGGTTTTGCAGGTTTATAACAGAGGAGTACATATTTTAAATGTTATGCAAGTTTTATTTTCAAAAATAATTAAAAACTTTAAGTTTTCTGGACCTGAGCGTTTGACGCCGTTAGGAAAATCCTGACCCCGTCACTGCTGTCGTGGTGACGGCATCGCGTGTAAATCATAACTCCGTCTCCACGTTCTGTGAAAATAAAATTTTTGTTTTTGATGAAAAATTTCCTGCACTTGATTCCATAAGTTAATTCCTATACAAATAGCTGCATAAAACTTAAGATTTGACAATTTACTCATATGACTCGAAACTGTCGCGAATTAATCTAAACAAATTATTTAACATGCTTGAACTTGGTTAAAAAACCAGATAGATTCCCCTACACTTATTATTTGCAAAATACCTTTGATTGAAATTAAGACGAGGTTAAAAATAATACAAAGCATGATTACAAGATAGAGTTCGAACATGATAGAATAAAATGAAAAGAATAAAACACATGACACTCCTAATTGCGGGAAAAGTAAATATTAGGTTACCTCCCAAGAAGAGCCTAATTTTAGTTACGATAGGTTTGTATCTAGACTCGAAGGTCACACTTCTTAACGTGACCTCTCCTCAATCAATCCATTCCCAGTTAAGAAATCGGCCCCGAGTTCAGGCATTCTTGTAAAATCCTAATATTTGCTCATTACATACTCCACTCCTCTTCTTTTGTCCTCCTCGTTCCTAAGGTAGACTGATTTTGTGTGTTCTTTTTCAAGGTTCGACAATGAGTCGTATTGATCTATCTTATGGGGCATCTTATAGGCAACTTCATTGTTTCTGTTGGTGAACCTGACTACTCCTTCGGGTGGGTCGTGAGTCATGTTGGATATTTCCACAAAAGGTTTTCCTAGCACTACTTATGACAGCCTAGGGTCTATAATTGAGCTAATGTCCTCAATAATATAAAGTCCACAATATAGGTGAAGTTTCCTACGAAGACATGCATTCCTTTAATCCTTCTTGTGAAATTGCTAAATCCTCCATTTGCATTTTCCCTAGGGCCGAGTTTTCTCCTCATGATCCAATTATCTATTATTCGGGTCATGATATTTAGAGGGGAGTTAAGGTCAATGTAGGCTTTTTCTACATGCCTATGCCCAATGTTGCATGGTATCTTGAGGTTCGAAGGGCATCCTTCCATAATAATGGGGTTTCGTAGAAATAGTGAAGGGACTGGGCCACACATGAGGTACTTGTGATATGTGAGTTCACTCCTAGTCGGGAATATGTCAAAATACTCCACTTCTTGCCCTTCTGCTTCGGGTTCCTCCTTGCGGATATTGTCATCCATCGGGATGATCTCAATAAACATCACGTCGCCATCTTCCTCTTTGGTGCAAATGAGTTCAGTGTTGGATGATGGGGGAACTAATCCAAGTGATTCGAAGAATGAATTGAATTTGAGGACTTTTTCGGTGATGAATGTAACGAATGGATCGGGTGGTATATGAGGGTCGATGTAGATATTTTCCGGGTTGTCCTATTCTTTCTTATTCTCTTTTTCTCTGTTATTATAAGAGACGCTTTGTTGCTCGATATGGATTGTGATGGCGTTGATCAAACCGTGGGTTTGAGTTGAGCATTGCGGGTCTTTAGTTGGGTAAGAACGAGCAAACAAATCAGGATAAGTACTCAGTTTCGGGTTCTTAACCGTATCGCTAGGTAGTGTGCCCGCTATTCGATCGGTGATGGCCTTCAACACTGTGTCGATTTTGTTGGTCATCCTCTTTGCTGTTGTTTGAAATCGGCTTCAAACTTGGATAATCTAGCGTCTTGAGATGCCACGAAATCGGATACCAATCCTTCTAGATTTGATTGTTTGTTAAATTTTTGAGGACGGTTGTTGAAGGAACGGTTTGGGATTGAACCGTTGGGTTGGAACCGGTTAGGTGGGTTTGAAAAATTATTTTGAGAATTTTAGGGTTGTTTCCACCTAAGGTTTGGGTGACTTCTCTATGACGGATTATAGGTGTCACCAATATTGTTTTGCTCGGGCTTGAAAGTATACCACTTACCTCTCGCTTCATCGGTACGCGAGGATGCGTATTCAACAAAGGCTTGTTCGGGATCTTCCATGCAATACTGAGTGTCGTGGGGACCATTACAGATCTCACATGAGGTAGTGATTATCATATGGTTCAACAACTTGGTAGGTTGTGTCGGAGCAAGAATAGCTTCCACCAAGCTTGACTTTGATTTTCCGAGCTCGATTAACGGCGGCTGATTATACTCGGACATCTTGAGGCAATGCTATTGCCTTGACCGGCTTAGCGAAATCCCTTGGGTCATTCTAAATTTCGTTGTCATAGAGGGCGAGGTCCTCTAACAATGCCCATGATTCTTTGGCGTTTCGGTCACGAAGCTTACCACCGGCCGATTGGTCAATGGTTCGTCTTGTGACGGGATTGACATGGTCATAAAAAATTTAGACTTAGAGCCAAAGTTCGATGCCATGATAAGGGACTTTTTATAGTAAGTCTTTGAAACGAGTCCATGCTTCGGATAGAGATTCTCCATGATGTTGTTGGAACATTAGGATATCATTGCGGAGTTTTGCGGTCCTTCCCGGCGGAAAGAATTGAGTAAGGAATCGGGTAGTAAGATCCTCCCATGTGGTGATAGATCCTGCTGGAAGACGTTCAAGCCAATTGCTAGCTTGATCGTGAAGGGAAAATTGAAATAAACACATGCGCGTTTGGTATGTGCTTAAATACACATACTATTTTCCACAATAATCGGACTAAAATGACCAAAAACGACAATACATTGTATTTGTATGTTTTCTCTTATATTATGCAGGAAATGGATATCCGACAAAAGGACGAAAAAACAAAGCCAAAAATGACAAAACTAAGCACGAAATGGAAAAGCGTGAAAAACACAGTCAACCATAAGTCAACCAAGTCACAAGTCAAGATCCAAGCTGACAAAGTCAATGCGAAACCGAAGAAATGTTAAGTGGCCCACCCGTACCCATCTCATGGGCCGAGTCAGCCTATATAACATTTATGACGACTTAAGAAGCCCTAAAATCGTCCCTAACAACTGCTAAACGAACTAGGGTTCGTCCCTTTGTTTTACTCTAAGTTCCACACTTAAAACCTAAAAAACGGATTTGTATATATAGGAAAATCGCAGAGACGGCGTCGCGTTTTAATCGTGACGCCGTCATGAGTAGAATATTCTAGATAATGGTTTGGGTCGTTGCATTCTGACGCCGTCTTGAGAATCTTGTGACGCCGTCTTGAGATGAGTTATGACGGCGTCACGTTAATCTGTGACGCCGTCTCCAGCTGCTGATTAGAAATTCTTAAGAGATGTTGGTGTAGGTCCGTAGTCATGTCTGTTTCTTCTCCAAATGAGCCCAAGTCATGTGTATTTTCTCCAAATGCCTTCCAAATGCTGAATACCTGAAAATGAATGATTAAGTACCTATTTTGGGCATAAATGCACGATTTAAGGGGTTAAACGACCCCAAAAAAGTGTATAAAATGCACCAATCGTCATCAGCACGAGAGTTTATTCATCGGATCTCATTGAATCGATGTGCAAACCATACTTGGGTTAAGTTCGCGATAGTATTCCACCGTGAAGATCCTTTATCTACTCAAGTAGAAATAAGGAGTACGAGGTACACCTTAGGCAATTCTCAGAATTGCTTAAGAATAATGAATTATACGCCAAATTCTCTAAGTGTGAATTCTGGCTCCCGAAGGTGCAATTTCTCGGCCACGTTGTTGATAGTCAAGGCATTCACGTCGATACCGCCAAGATTGAGTCAATCAAGGATTAGGCAACGCCTACGCTTCAACGAAGATACGAAAATCCTTAGGTCTTTTCGGTTATTATCGATAATTTATCGAAGGTTTCTCTAGGATACAGAAACCTCTAACCAAACTGACTCAGAAAAGCATAAATTTTAATTGGGGCGAAAAAGAGGAAGCGGCATTTTAACTGTTAAAACAGAAATTGTATAGTGTGCTAATTTTGGATTTACCGAAGGGAGTGAGAACTTCGTGGTCTACTGTGATGCTTTGCATAAAGGGTTGGGCGCGGTTTTGATGCAGAAGGAGAAAGTCATAGCTTACGCATCACGTCAACTCAAGGTTCATGAGAGGAACTATACCACTCACGACATAGAACTTGGAGCAGTAGTGTTTGCCCTAAAGATGTAGAGACACTATCTGTATGGCACAAAGTGCGTCGTGTTCACTAATCACAAGAGTTTGCAACATATTCTTGATCAAAAAGAGTTGAACATGAGACAACGACGATGGTTAGAATTGTTGAGTGATTACGAATAGGAGATTCGATGTCACCCTGGAAAGGCGAACAGGTGGCGGATGCCTTGAGCCAAAAGAAAAGGATTAAGGCACTGCGAGTTCAGGCCTTAGTTATGATGATTGGTTTGAATCTTCCTAATCAAATTTTGAATGCTCAATCTGAGGGAAGGAAGAGAACTACATAAATGAAGATCTACATGGTGTGATTAATAAACTTGAACCTTGTGTTGACGGAATGTTGTGTTTGAACACACAGAGTTGGATTCCATGTTTTGGAGAGTTGAGGGTTTTGATTGTGCACGAGTCGCATAAGTCAAAGTATTCCATCCATCTTGGATCAGATAAGATGTACCAAGACCTAAAGAAGTTATATTGGTGGCCCAACATGAAAGCAGAAATTGCCACCTATCTCAGCAAGTGTCTAACATGTGCCAAAGCTAAGGCTAAATAACATAAACCATTTGGATTGTTTATTCAACCAGAAATTCCGCAGTGGAAATGAGAGAATATAACAATGGACTTCGTTACTAAATTGTTAAAGACGGCAACGGGTCAAGACACGATTTAGGTAATCATCGATCGTCTAACCAAGTCTGCTCATTTCCTACCCATGAGAGAATATGACTTGTTGGAAAAGTTGACGAGATAATACTTGAAGGAAGTAGTCTCAAGGCATGGAGTTCCAGTTTCGTTCATCTATGACCATTAATGCAGATTTCGCTCAACATTTTTTGGCGGTCTCATCATAGATCGTATTGAATACTCGATTGGATATGAGTACAACCTACCACCCGCAAACTGATGGTTAAAGTGAGAAGACCATTCAAACATTGGAAGACATGTTGAGTGCCTGTGTGCTCGACTTTGGAAAAAGTTAAGATAGACATTTACCGTTGGTGGAGTGTTCGTATAACAATAGTTACCATACCAGAATTAAGGCTGCACCATTTGAGACGTTGTATGGGCGTAAGTGTCGAGCACCTATCTGCTAGGCTGAAGTTGGAGATAATCAGCTCATTGGCCCAGAGATCATCCATGAGACAACCGAGAAGATTGTTCAAATCAAGAGCCGTATTCAAGCTGCCCGTGATCGTCAGAAGAGTTATGCTGACGTAAGACGAAAACCCCTTGAGTTTCAAGTAGGAGACAAGGTCATGCTGAAAGTTTTTCCCGCAATGGAAAAGGGTGGAATGTACAATTGACAAACAAGGAAAGTTGAACACCCGTTATATTGGACCTTTCAAGATCATTGCCAAAGTAGGAACCGTTACCTACCGACTTGAACTCCTAGAACAATTCAGCAGAGTTCATAGTGCCTTTCACGTCTCGAATATGAAGAAATGCATGTCTGACAAAATTCTTGTTATACTGTTGGATGAAATCCAAATCGACGACAAGCTCTACTTCATTGAAGAACCTGTCGAGATCATGGACCGTGAGGTCAAGCGTCTGAAGCAACAACGTATTCCAATTGTTAAAGTGTGTTAGAACTCTAGGAGAGGTCATGAGTTCACCTGAGAACGTGAAGATCAAATGCAAAAGAAGTATCCTCGTCTTTTTGCCAACTCTGCACCCGTGGCAGATGTTACGTCTCAAGCTTTGATGACAAAACCCTTTTAACGGGGAAAGGATGTGACACCCCATAATTTTTCGATCAATATTTTATCCGTTTCCGTTTAGTATTTTGAATTTTATTAGTTCTGTGAAATTTTTACGTTTAACCGAGAAGTTGTCCCGTCATTATCTGAGAATCATTACCGAAAGTGTTTTGGGTTGCTAATTGACGTAGTCTTTCACCAGTGACCATGTTTTTATGTTTTAGTTGATGTTTTAAAATTTTAGAAATTTTCGTAAACATTCTATGCGTTTCAGTAACTTACGTTTTGGGTTCCAATATACTAATAACTTATGTGTGGTAGTCTCAGGATCCCTTTATAAATTAAATCAAACACATGCATTATGTTCCTTGAAGTTGGGAGATAAAATTGGCCCCTTCTTCCCCTCTTTTCTTTCCACGACCGGACCGCCACCGACTAACCAACCTTGGATGCCAAATTTTGAATTCTTATACATTATGTCCAAGTTCATCCATATTTCATTCATTCATCATAATATTTCTCTCTCAAGAAAACATACACACTCATTATTTTCTTTCACTCTTGTTCGAACACCATCAAACACACACATATTTTTCCACCTTTGATCAAGATTTTGGTAGCTAAAGCTTGTTTGGGTTTGATTAAAATAGTTTAGGTTTGTTGGGTATTTTTAACAACGTTTGGGTTGTTTAATTCTCTAATCACCCTCAAATCCTTCATATTTAAGTTATCAAATCCTCATAATTCTTGTACTTTTATGTTCATCTTTATACATATATACTAGTTGTACAAACGGATTATAAAAGTTTACAGTTTTAAACTACGTAAACCTTAAAAAGGTTACTTTATGGTTCGAAAATATTTAAAAGATTATAAGGTAATCATAGTTTTGTGATCGTGGTTATTTTTATGAAATAAAAATGTATACTTATGGCTTATTTATGTTCGACTTATTAATAAGCTTTTGGGGAAAGCTTATTCGGGCTTATTGGGCTTATTATTGGTTCGGCCCAATAAGGAAAACAAAGGGGATGTTTTGTTCGAGCTTATTTGATTCAACGTATATTTTATTCGGCTTATTTCTTGCTTATTTTTGAAAGGACGAGACGTTAAGCTTATTTGGCTTAACAAATAAGCCAATGAATGCTTAATGGGCTTATAGGCCACGTCCCACATAAAAATCCCAAGAACCACAGCAAACCCATAATTTATGGTTCGGATCATTATGTCTTGGCTTATTAAGAGCTTATGATAGCTTATTGATGAACCAAGAACTTATTTAATACCTTTTTGCTTATCGGACTAGTTATAAAGGGTTTTGATACAATATTGATCGAATTTGTGAAATGTAAATTGAAAGTGATTTTTATTAAAGTCTACGACTTTGGAAAACGTATAAACACGAACGGGTCATGCTGAAATTTTGTTAAAATTATATAAATGATAAATAATATACATACTTAACTTATATAAATAAATTAAAATATGTATTTACGTTTTCTACCTAAGTATCTAATTTAAGAACCGACAGTTAAGCGTGCTCGTGTGAGGGAAGCACTAGCATGGGTGACTGATTTAGCTAAATTTATTAACCCTTAGTGAATATATAAATATAAATAAATATAAATATATAAAAAGGATCAAAATCCACAAAATCAATGAAACCGGAAGTAGTATAAGATATTTCCGGGTTGTTTATCCCCAACGAAGAGCGAATTGGAAAGTCGAAAGTTGGTTTGAATAACAATGCTTGAATGGAAAAGATTTGGGTTTGGTTTTCTAAAACTACGAGAAAAATAAGGCAAACTATACTAAAAATGAGAACGAGAAGCTAAAACGACACACTAAAAACCTAAAACTTGAAATATTAATCCTAAAGTGATTTTTTTTACTTTTCCTAAAAGTAATTGACTAAAAAGTAAGAATAAAAAAGACTAGAACGAAAACGGAGTTAATTGAGTTTCAAAAACGAGAAAACGAGAACGGGGTTTTAATCCCTTCTGTGTAAAATCGAAATTTTTGCAAAACAACCTAACAAGTTTTTTCTATTTTTCTAAGTGTAATAATGAAAAAAGAAAATATTTTTTGATTTTGATTTATTTTTAATAATTAAAAAAAAAACCAGATTACAGAAAATAAATGATAAAAAATATTAGCAACCAAAGTTGGAAAAATGTTGAAAAAATACAAAAAGTGGATTAAGGTGACTGTCTAATGAAAAATAAAAGCTAGAAAATAGGGCTTATAAATAAAAGCCAATAAGCTGAAAACAACTTAGGCTTAATGGCTAAAACACTTATAAATTAAATGGTGCAACTCACTACCGGATGAGCTATTGTAGCACAACGGTAGTGAGTGTGTGTTATACAATTATTGGTTATGGGGGTTAGGTCCCGAGTTCGAGTCTTGCTCACTTGGGGCCTCCCCTAATCCCAACGTTTTTATTATGCATCTTTTTTTACAACTTTTTGAACAAGCTAAAAATAAGCAACTTTAAAAAAGACAAAAAAATTATAACTTAAAAATAAGCACTTAAATAAGCACAAGTAAATCCCCAGTTAGCTTTAAAAACTTAAACTAAAAACGAGCGAAACTGTTTGGCTTTCTTAAAGCAAATAAAAACTTAGTATAAGCTAAGACATACAATAAGCAATATCTAATAAGCACTTAAGAACGAATATTAGCAACTAAAATAAGCTAGAATGGCAAATAAGCTAAAAAACTAATAAACACTTAAAATTTACTCTAAAAAGGCAAATAAGCTTAAATAAGCTCTAAACTAATGACAATAAGCTAAAATGGGCTTAATCTAACCTAAAAAGCTAAGCTAATCCTAAATAAGCAAAAACAATAAGCTAATAAGCTTCAATAAGCAAAAATGCTTCAGCAGTACTAACTTGGAGTTATTACTGTTAGGTGAAAAGCCCAAAAGGCCTTTTCTAGCCTAAAAATAAGCTAGCAAAAGGATCCCTTATTGCGTAGTGTGGCTTATGCCACTGAAAAGCTTATCCAATAAGCTTTAATAATCAACATTCAAAATAGAGTTTGAAATTCAAATAAGCACTTAAAAAGCTAAAGGAAAAGGCTATCTCACACTGACTCAACACTTGGAAAGTAGCACTTTTGAGCTTAAAACTAAGCTATCTAAAGGATCCTTATGGACTTCTAACCTACAAACAGATTAAATTTAGACCTAAAAGAACAATAATCAACACTACAAAAAGTATTTTGAAATCACAATAAGCAACATACGCATTTTGAAAAAGTAAAATCTTTAGTTGTTCACTCCTTAACTAAAAATTTGACAAAAAGTATTACAGGTCTAAATGCACACTTCCTGACAATTACAACGACTTAATTAAATACCTAAACATGCATAAAAATCAAAAAAATAAGTAGCTAAACCACAAGCTTAAAGCTAATAAGCTATCAGAACTGTTTTTACCCCAACAGTTTTACACAACTTATAAAAAAGGCTTAAAATCAAACTTTTAAACTAAGAAACCTATAAAAATAGCTTATTAAAATTGCAAATAAGCTCACCAAAGTTGGCTAAGTAACCCAAACTATTTTGAAACCATTTTGACCCATTTTAAGGCTTATGCCAAACACCCCTTTTAAACTGTTTTAAACTATTTTGCTTAATAACGGATAATCTTTATAATAACACCCTTAGACCAGATATCAAATAAGCTATAAAAACAATAATAAGCAAGTTTAAATAGCAAATAGCACTCCAATAACAGTTTTCATCAAACATACTAACTACTATACAAACATCTCAACTAAGAAATTTGCACAAATCACTTTTAAACTAAAAACTAAGCAAGATAAGCACTAAACATCATAACAAAGCATAAATAAGCTATAAATAAGCACTAATGAGCAGTTCTACAGTAAATAAGCTAAAAATGGAAAAAATGAAGACTTACAAAAGCCCTTGCTTAAACAGGGCAAACAAGTGCTCTTAGAGCTATTCTACAAGCTCTAGCTTATCAAAGATAAGCTAGTAGTGTCCATAAGCCCATCCTTTTTTGGCTTATCATCCAATTTAAGCCTAGGTACTTTTGAGGGGAGGATTTTTTTATGTTTTTCTTAACAGTTTATATATTGAAGTAAATTTTTCTATATTGAAACAGGTTACAAAGTAGCTTAAATGAGAGCTTATATTAGCTTATGAAACTTAAGTGAACACTTGAAGATAATAAGAACTTAAAACAGATTTTAAGAAACTTTAAATTTCATTAACTTGAAAACATTACAAGGAAAATTAAAAACTAAATTTGCTGAATTAAACTAACTAGGTGAAAACTAAGTTACAAAAAAAACTAGATAGCCAAATGGCTTACAAGACAACCTATTTATATAAAAACGTAGAAGGTTCTAGGTCCCTTTTGATGTGAGTTTCTTCCTAAGAGACAGCTCAAGGGTTGTGTTGTTTGTGTTGAGGAGAGACTTGATTGATCATAGCCATCCAAATGTGAGTAAAGCCCACCCCTTAATGATCACAAACCCATCAATCTTGTCTTCATTTATGTCAATAGTTCTTGGGATTGCCAAGTTGGAATATAGTGTTAGTGTGTGGATAAGTGGTAGGATAAGGTAGACAAAGGGGAGAAGAAGAAGGGATTGTGTTCTTGTCCGTTTGTGAGGGAAGGAGACAGTGAACAGTAGGGCGGGAAATTTGGTTATAACAGGTGTAGGGGTGAGTTTGGGTACTTGGCAAGTTTAGTCCCTCATGTTATATAGGTATATTACATTGAAAGTCCTTGTGGTGTAATTGTTTTGGGGACTAGGCAGAAATGGTCCCTTATCTTGTATATGTATTTTGCACAACTCGTCCTTTAGGTGTATAACTTTGGGAGTTTGGCAGTTTTGCCCCTTAAGTTATAGTTGGGCTTTTGGTCTTTGTATAAATAGCTTAATAGGCTGACCCAGCCCATTAGATGGGTGTGGGTTGGCCCATTAAGTATTTCTTCGATGTCGGCCTCGAGTTTTGGGGGGTTTTTTTTTTTGACTTTTGATTTTTTTTTTTTTTTATTTTTTTTTTTTTCTTTTTTTTTTTTGCCCGAGGTTGACTTTGGTTGACTTTTTGACTTGATTTTGACTTCATCACGCTCTTTCTGTTCTCGTGCTCGGATTTGTTGTTTTGGCTTTAATTTTGTCCTTTTCTTGATTATCCGTTACCTGCACAATATAAGTGAAAACATACAAATACAATGTATTTTTGGTACGTTTTTGGTCATTTAAGTCTGGTTTTGATGGAAAACGCTATGTGTAATTAAGCACATACCAAAATACCCCATACTAAGACATTGTCGTGTCCTCACGCAATGCTATGAAGTAAGCACTTAGAAAACTAAGAATCTTGATCCCCCTCGATTAATAACCTCGAAAAGTAGCTAAGTGTTCGCCGAGGGGAAGTAAAGACTCATAAGTTTTGAAAAGCCTCGTCTTTACTATTTTTTAAATATATAGTCTTATTCTTACACATATTTTTGTATTTTTCATTTCGAGCAACTAACTAACTTATTTGACTTTCGTTATTTTATAACTTTTAGGGATCATAAAACAAGATGCATTTTGATCCGAGAATGCCCCAAAAAGGATAAATTCATCGTCCCTGACTTTTCATTTATTCCAAACCAAGCTTAAAACGAAATCACAGTTAATCATAAGTTAAGATGCTAACACTACTCATATTTGCAACTTGTGAACTTTTCACTCCCGACAATTATTATATCTTAGGTGTATGTGCTATTTTGAATTTCAACCATGGATTAACGTTTTGCAAAATTCTATGCTTCACGTTCCACCCGAGAATAATGAGTTTGAAGGCGAGATCATCCCATGTAGCGACTTTCGTCTCGGCACATCCCAACCTTGCGGTTAAGTGACCAGGCTTTTGACACCCCACAGAGACTAGTATCGGGACTCACGGACCTTAGGTTTCAAAAACTCTCAGGTTTTCCATATACACATAGCTTATAAAATAGAATAGTCAAAGTTCAAAAGCATATTTGAATTTAACAAAAAGAAATTTATTTATTAATTCACACTTAATATTAAACATTGATGCAATTGTAACCCTTGACCTTTTAGAAGGCTGCAACATCGGTTGTGAGCCGGCAAGATGCAGCAAACTTTTATCAGTCTCGGATTATTATTCTTACTATGGGCTTTCTTTAGAAGGCTGTAACCTACGGTTGTAGCGCGGCAAAATACAGCAATCTTATATCACCCACATTTATATTATTACATATCATATATATTATTTTTATTTTTATTGACAGAAAACTTCTTTTTGAAATTTCAAGTATAAAATTTGAACTAAAGGCCAAAGTTTTTGCTATATACACAATAAAAATTATTTGATTTAAGTTTTAATCTCTAAAAGTAGCCACGCATATATAATCAGTTAAGAGCTTATGGGAGAAAGGCCACAAATTACCCACATAGCTCCTAAGATTTTCCAAAAATCCTGTGTTTAGCATCTCTACCATAATTTAACACTATCATTTTTTCGTCTCGCGAATCACTTACGAATGCTTAGTCTAAAAGTTAAGGAACAAGCTAGAGCTCAACACGCTCGATCAAGTCAAAATTTATTCTTATTCTACCCAACAGGAAAGTCAAAACTGTGACAAAACACTTATTTTATTTTTGGAAATTTTTAATTTTTTGTTTTTCATTTTTTTTGAAATTTTGGTGGTAAAAATAGGATTACGTGAAAACAACGGCTGCAGGCACAATCAAATCGAAGATCCCCCCCATACTAGAATGAAACCTTGGTCCTCAAATTTTTTTTACGATAGGGTCCTCTACGAAATCCTAAGCCGTTTATTAAGTATGCTTAAAGATAAACGTTAGTCGATAAGATTAGGATATCGGATTCCCAAATGAAGCCGAGGATTTGAAGCTCGAGTGATCGGAGGACAAAATCGAGAGCACGAGAGGCTTAAAAAATCTGGGACAATCCTGGACAATACAACACAAAACACAAAACACGGAAAAGGAAAAAGGCAAGCCTCCTCACAACAAAAACACTTATTCATTACTACATAACATAACTACGGATAAGCATGGGGTGCCTCCCACGAAGCGCTTATTTAGGGTCACTAAGCTTGACCCAATCCCTGAATTTAATTGTTCTTAGGGAAGGTTTGGAGATCCGGGATATCCATAGCAGGGACATCCCCTCCAAAATAGTGCTTCAGACGATGACCATTTACTTTGAAGTTTGGCCCTGAGTTTTGGGATAACTCAACGGTGCCATACGAAAATACTTGAACAATGGTAAATGGTCCTGACCAGCGGGATTTCAATTTGCCAGAGAAAATTTTCAATCTTGAGTTAAAGAGGAGGACTTGATCACCGACGTTGAAAATGCGGTTTTTGATCTTTGCATCATGGATCCTCTTAGTTTTCTCTTTGTAAATAAAGAATTTTCCATGATGCTTATCACGCGAGTTTCACTAATTCATTAAGTTGAACTTTGCGTTGATCTCCCGCGGTTTTGAGATCAAAGTTTGCATGCTTAAGGGCCCAGTAAGCTTTGTGTTCCAACTCAACCGGCAGATGACATGCCTTTCCATATACAAGCTTGTACAAAGTGCACCCGATGGGTGTTTTGTACTCTGTACGGAAGGCCTAGAGAGCATCATCCAGTTTGTCTGACTAAGAGGCATGTTACGCCCCGTCCTTTCAAGAATTCTTTTTAAGCCACGATTCGATACCTCAACTTGCCCACTTGTCTGTGGGTGATACGCGATGGAGAGACGATGAGTGACTCCGTATTTAAGCATGACCTTTGCAAACTGGTCATTGCAAAAATGGGTTCCACGATCACTTATGATGGCGGCAACGAGGGCACGAATTCGCAAAGAGAAGATTTAAGAAAATTGTCAAACTACTCGGATGCGACGTTTGTGGGGAGTGCCTTCTCTCTTCAACCCATTGTGACAAGAAGTCGACCCGCTACGAGTATATATTTGTCCCAACGGAAGACGTGAATCGGCCCCGTTCGCGATGAAATCAATGCCCCAAACGTCAAAGATTTCACAAACTTGGATGGAATTTTGAGGCATCTCATCCCTTTGTGAAAATTTTCCCTGACGTTGGCACGAGTCGCAATTTTTAACCAACTCGTGTGCATCTTTGTAAATAGTGGGCCAAAAGAAACCGGCATCAAAGACCTTTTTGGCGGTGAGATTTGCACCATGATGTCCCCCGATGGGTCCATTGTGGCAAGCTTCGAGGATGTCGAGAGCTTCTTTGCCGTGCACACACCGCCGGATCACTTGATCTGCACATATTTTGAACAAGAAGGGGTCGTCCCAAAAGTAATGTTTAACATCTTTGAAAAACTTGTTTTTCTGCTAGGACGACATCCCTTTAACAATGAATTTCCCCGCGTGGTAATTTGCATAATCGGCAAACCACGGGGTACTTGAGTCACCACAAAAAGTCACCATATAGAGTGTCTCGAGAGGAAACTTTTCATTTACTTCCTTTGGGTCGAGCACATTTTCATAAGGATTTTCTAATCGGGAAAGATGATCTGCCGCGAGGTTTTCAGCTCCTTTTGTGTCAATTACGTTGAAATCGAACTCTTGAAGGAGGAGAACCCACCGGAGCAATCTCGCCTTGGAATCTTTTTTAGCAAAGAGATATTTTAGGGCGGAATGATCCGTATACACTATGCTTTTGTTCAAGATGAGGTAAGACCGGAATTTTTTGAAGGCATACACCACAGCTAACATTTCTTTCTCCATTGTGGTGTAATGCGATTCCGCCTCGTTCATTGTTTTGCTAGCATAGTGTATAGGCTTAAAGTGTTTCTTATGACGTTGCCCCAAGACCGCTCCTATGGCAAAGTCGCTTGCATCGCCCATAAGCTCAAAGGACAAATCCTAGTCTGGGGCAATCAAGATTGGAGCTTCAGTAAGTTTTTTCTTTAATGTATTAAAAGCTTGAATACAATCATTGGAGAAGTTGAACGGAGTATTTTTCTCAAGGAGATGAGTCATTGGTCGGGAAATTTTGGAAAAATCCTTAATGAACCGTCGGTAGAAACCGGCATGACCGAGAAAACTCTGAACACCCTTGACGGTGGTGGGATGAGGTAAGTTAGCAATCACATCGACTTTGGCTTTATCGACCTCAATCCCGTTTTTTGAAATTTTGTGGCCGAGGACAATGCCCTCGTTGACCATGAATTGACTCTTTTCCCAATTAAGACAAAGATTGGCGTCTTCACACTGTTGAAGCATCTTGTCCAAGCAAGAGAGGCAATTTTCAAATGAATTCCCAAAGACCAAAAAGTCGTCCATAAAGACTTTCATCGTCTTTTCGACCATGTCACGAAAGATAGCCAACATACACCTTTGGAACGGGCCTGGTGCATTGCATAAGCCGAAAGGCATGCGACGATAGGCGAACGTTCCGTAAGGATACGTGAATGTTGTCTTTTCTTGATCTTTAAGATCGATGGGAATTTGAAAGTAACCCGAGAAACCATCGAGAAAACAATAGTAATCGTTTCCCGCTAATCTTTTGAGCATTTGATCCATAAAGGGAAGTGGAAAATGGTCTTTACGGGTGGCTTCATTTAACTTACGGTAGTCAATGCATACACGCCACCCTGTAACCAATCGAGTTAGGATCAATTCATTTTCATCATTTGTGACAACGGTAAAACCACCCTTTTTCGGTACGCAATGTACGGGGCTTACCCAAGGACTATCCGAGATCGGGTAAATTAATCAGACATCAAGAAGTTTTTCAACCTCCTTTTTGATGACATCGTGGATTTTTGGATTTACCCGTCTTTGGTGTTGGACCGCTGGTTTGCAGTCATCTTCCATAAGAATCTTGTGAGTACAAAATTCCGGGTTAATACCCTTGATGTCGGAAAGTTTCCAAGCGATGGCTCGCTTGCGTGACTTCAGAACCTTTATGAGAGCGGCTTTTTCCTCGACACTCAAGTCTTTAGCAATTATGACGGGAAACTTGTCGTCCTCCTCCAAAAGTGCGTATTCAAGAAGAGGAGGTAAGCCCTTGAGTTCGACCTCGGGAGGTTCATCAATTGAAGATTTCTCAGTTTTAGCTTCACAAACTTTAAGTTCTTTTTGAATTTCTGGCAAATAATTTCCTTGATTGGGAGGGGGCGATGGATCATCATTTAGATATGCTTCAAGAAGAAGAATATCCCCCTCTAGGTCATAATAAGAATCATCAACTTCCGGTGAAGTTGGATCATCTTCAAGAGCGAGGAAAGCATCGGCTTCCTCAAGAAGGAGAAAATCACTATCCCCGAAGGGAGTGAGAGTCGGAGAAGAGGTAGAAACAATCGGGTCATAGTAAGGAGTGAGATTGCCACTCGCGATCAAATTGGAGAAACCGAGAACTTCTTGAGAATACTCCTAACAAGCCATTTCAATGACGTCGATTCGGTTCGCCGTCATATCATCGTAATTAGAGGAGTACCTTGAAGTTTGATCAAGATTGAATTTTACGGCTTCTTTTCCAACACGAAGTGTTAGTTCTCCTTTGTAAACATCAATTATAGCACGTCCGGTCTTTAAGAAGGATCTCCCGAGAATTAGGGGAACTCGGGGATCGGCATCAAAGTCTACGACTACGAAGTCGGCCAGGAATTGGAACTTTCCTACTTTTACGTAGACATCTTCGGCGATACCGATCGGTTGAGAAATCGTTCGGTCCGCAAGTTCGAGAGTCATACATGTAGGGGTGAGCTCCGGAAGAGAAAGTCTTTTCCACATGGATAATGGCATGAGATTTATGCTTGCGCCCAGATCGGCCAAGGCTAAGCATTCATCCATTCCGGGAAAATCACAAGGTATGAGAAATTTGTCGGGGTCTCCAAGTTTTTCGGGCAACTTGTTGAGGATGACCGCTGAGTAATGCTCATTCAACAGAGTTCTAGCCATTTCACCTAACTTTTCCTTGTTTCCGATTAAGGCTTTAAGAGTTGAGGAAAATTTAGGCATAAGAATCAAAGCATCTGTTAAGCTAATTTCAAAACTCAAATCTTTAAAGATTCCGTAGAATTTCTCAATTTGGTCGTTAGATTTTTCACGGCGCCTTTCATCATTACATCTTGAAAGATATGGAATTATTGGTTTCAAGTTAGGCATCGAAGCACTACTAGAAACAACAACGGGCTCAGAATTTGGTACTTGAGGTTGAACTTGGACAACCGGAGGTTGGACGTCTTTGGTGCTTCCGTCATTAGTAGGAGGCATCGTGTCCTTTATCACCTCGGATTCATGTTCCACTACTTTAGAGGGACAAGAAGAAGTAGTAGGAATCGTGGGTCCTTGATAAGATACACCGCTTCGGGTAGTAATACCCTTCAAGTCTTCCTTCGGGTTAGTAACGGTGTTACTCGGGAGAGAACCCGTACCCGAAGATGAAGCGGTATTGGCTTTCACGAATTTGGAAAGCATGTCCGTTATATTGGTCATTTGATTATGTAAGTTTTGATTTTGGTCTTGCATGTTTCTCATAACCGCATCATTGGCTTTGACGTAGCTTTCAAAATCGGTCTTTGTCACACCTTTCATTTGCGGAGTGGGAGCTTGGTAAGGTGGAGCTTGGTATGCTGGAGGTTGATTTACCGAGGGTTGATAAATTTATCCTTGGATGTAATTATTCCCTCGGTTTTGGTTGTAATTGTTTCCCCGATTTTGGTTGAAATTATTTTCTTGCTTGTAACGGTTTTGATTAGTTCCTTGATTGTTTTGATTGTTTTGAACGGGAGGAAAATAAGGAGGTCGAATTTGATTAGCAATCGAGGCTCGGTAACCGGTATTTCCTGGGTTGTAGTTAGCTGCGGCGGCTTGAGAGACGTACTCTTGAATATTGTCACTATAAATGTTGCCATTGGTGGCGGGACAATTTCGGTAGGAATGAGCACCACCACAAGTAACACAACTTTCCTCGACCGCTTTCACGGGAGTGGAAGCGTGGGATTTCTTATCAAGAAGTAAAGCTTTCACCATATCTTTTAGTTCGGCAACATTGGGAGAAATACCAGGGGTAGAAAAGCTCGAACTCACTTTTGCAACAACTGGTTTGTTACGTGAATTACGAACTTTAGATTTGCTTTCAATGATTCTTAGGCAATCACGAGGCATTTTATCCAAAAAGTTACCACCCGCGGTGGAATTCAACGAATCTTGATCATTTGAGTTCAAGGCATTGTAGAATGTATCGAGTTGATGCAATTTCGAAAATCCATGATGTGGACATGCCCGAAGAAGATCGTTGAATCGGTCCCATGCCTTATAAAACGTCTCATCAAATCTTTGTTGAAATTTCATGATTTCATTTCGAAGATTTGTTGTCTTGGATGGAGGGAAAAATTTGTTGATAAATTTCGAAACAAGATCATCCCATGTTAGAATCGATCGAGGAGGTTCTTTCTCAAGCCAAATCCGGGCGGCCCCCTCGAGGGAAAATGGGAAAAGCATAAGCTTTACCGACGTACTCGGAATGTTCGGGAACTTCATCGTAGAAGTGATCTTGTTGAAATAATAGATGTGAGCATGAGGATCTTATTTGTCATGTCCAAAGAATTACTTGTTTTGAACGAGGGTAAGCAAACCGTGCTTAAGCTCAAAGTTGTCCGCGGTGATCTCGGGAACAACGATGGCATCCTCGTAACCCTCGGTGAGTGCTTTGAGCAATTGAGCCATAGTACGAGTATCATCCATCGTAACTACGGGAGGAGGTGCATTTTCAATTGGTTCTTCAAGATTAAATGGTTCAACAAAAGCCGGTGGGGCTTATTGTTGTTGACGGTTAAGATTACGGGATTGAGAACGAGTGCGCATGCACTAAAATATAAAAAGAAAATTTAATTTTTTTTGTTCTTTTTTGTTTAACAACAATGAATTCACAAAATATTTTAATAACGGACAACGAGATAAGACAACTTAAACCTAATAATCAACAAGCTTCTCGGTAACTCTTCAAAAAGAAAAACGCACAAAGGAGCGGAGGAATAGGAAAGCGCGAAGCTATTAAAAACCTTTTTCCTTTAGGGCCGTAGTTCCTAGGAACAACCCGCCTTATACCCCTCTTTGAGTTTGTTTATCTTTCAAAGGTGAACCGTACCTCGCAAGTGACACAAAAGGTAAGTTTTTGATTCTTTGGTTCGGGAACTTATTGATGGATAATACTTCAGTTGAAAGTATTATATGTTGGTGTTCTTTTACCAACTTGTGATTTTTATTTCTTTTAATTGACAATGTTTTTATCTTTTTTGTTTTTGGGTTTTTTTTTATTAAGCACAAATTGTCAAACTTTGAAACGACAAACGCTTACACTCCTCCCCGGCAACGACGCTAAAAATTGATTTCTAGTTTATTAACCCTTTATAAATATATAAATATGTAAATATATAAATAAATATATATAATACTTATAAATATATAATAAGGATTAGAATCTACAAAATCAATGAAACCAGAAGTAGTATAGAATATTCCCGGGTCGTTTATCCCCCGCGAGGAGTGAATTGGAAAGTCGAGAGTCGGTTTGATATTTGATGTTTGAATGAAAAACAGATTTTGGCCTTGGTTTTTCTAATTAAAATGCAAAAACAATTAAGGAAAACCTAGGAACGAAAGCTAGAATGATTTAAACCTAAAACTTAGACGGGAAAGTAAAAACGCGAGTTAAAGAAAACTAAATTATCAAGGACTAAACCCTAAATGATTTTTAACGTTTTAATAATCCTAAATCACTAAATTAAAAGAAATATTAAAGAAAATCCTAAAACGAAAACGTTTAAAGTTAAAAAAAACAAAGAAAACAAGAACGGGGTACGAAACCCGTTCTTTAAAAAATGAAATTTTGCAAAAATAAACCTAGGAAAGCAATTATATTTTTCCTAGATACTATATGATAAAAGAAAATTTTGAAAAAAAGAATTATATTTTTTTGACTTTTTTATAATTTTTTACAAATTAAAAACGATTTTAAACTAAATAAAAGATTAAAAAAAGTAAACTTAAATGAAAAATTCTGAAAAAATAAGGAAAAGTAGATTGAAGGATGCTGATTCTATGAAAAATAAAATATGGAAAAGAAAGCTTATAAATAAGCCGAGAATAAGCTCAAAATAGCTTATATGCAAAACTGAAAACTAAGGATAAAAGAATTGATGGTGCAAATAAAACTAGATGAGCTATTGTAGCAAAGTGGTTAGTGTGTGTTTGTGGTGTGTCGTGTGTGCAAAGGGGGAGGTCCAGGGTTCGACCCTTGGCCTCTCTCTTTTTGATAATTTTTTTTAAAACTTATAAATTATGAAAAATTAAGCAATTTTAAAAAAGGAAACTTTTTTGTAACTTAAAAATAAGTAGGAAAATAAGCAATCAAAAAGTTGACAGTGAGCTTTTTTATGCTAAGGCATATGAAGCTAAACAGTTAAGCTACTATTGGGCAAATAAGCACAAGGAAGGAAAAATAAGCAAACACAAATGCTAAGCTACATCTAATAAGCAAGTATAACTAAAAATAAGCAAGGAATAATAAGCAAAGAAATGGGGACAGAATGACTAAATACACTAAGGTTTGAAGAAAGCTAAACTGATCATGGATTTTAATGACAAAATAAGCAAAAAGAAAATGGAAATAAGCAAG